>SNQJ01S0042004.1:93080-130328 GCA_010110895.2 Picea sitchensis
AATACAACAATAATAATTTGAATACACTTTGCAGTTACATTATTTCATCACACACGTGGCAGAGCTCTTCTTCATGGAGGTATTTAGACTTCACGGTCTACCTAGAATCATTGTGAGCGACCGGGATAACAGGTTCCCCAGTGCCTTTTGGCAGGAGTTGTTTAGATTGGCAGGGATAGATTTGACACCCAACACAAGTTATCACCCCTAGACAAATGGGTAGACTAAGATCGTCAACAAGTGCGTTGAGGGATACTCGCGTCACTATGTGTTCGGGCAGAAAAAGGCATGGATTAGATGGATGCATCTTGGTGAGTATTTCTACAATACTACCCATCACATGTTTATCTAGATGAGCCCATTCAGGGCATTGTATGGCTATGAAGCCCCGTCATTTGTGGAGTTGGCATTCGGCGAGAGCAAGGCCCGCAAGGCCAAGGATTGGATTTAGGAGAGTCGGGATATCCTGAGCGTCCTAAAGGACAACTTACAGATGGCACAGAATCAACAGAAGACATATGCAAACAAGCACCAGGTGGAGCATAGCTTTGAGGTGGGTGATCTGGTCCTTTTGAGACTCCAACCGTATCGACAGTCTTCTCTGAAGAAGAATGGCACAAAAAAATCCAATCATGTTTCTATGGACCATACAAGCTGATCCGAAGAGTAGAAGAAGTGACTTATGAGTTAGAGTTACCAGAGGGAAGAAAAATTCACAATGTTTTCCATGTTTCTTTCCTCGAGAAGGCCTTGGGCCAACGGGTTGTTTCTTACACAGATCTACCACCCTTGGACGAGGAAGGACATTTGATTTTAGTTCCTGAGCAGATTTTGGCATTAAGAGAAAAACACTTGAGGAATAAGACGACAAAAGAGTACCTGATAAGGTGGAAGGATCTACCAGAAGAGGACGCCACATGGGAGGGAGAGCTGATTTTGAAACACCCTGGGTTGCAGTTGCTTGAGGACAAGCAATCTCGGGAAGGGAGGACTATCATGTTTCCTCCCACTTGACCCCACTAGAGGAGGGACAATAGTGGCTTAGGGGGGGCTCCCCGTAGGCCATAGTCCCCATCTAAAGGGGAGTTGTGGGGTTTCAAGGGGCACACAGAGGGTAGCGGCTTACCTAAAGGTGTTCCTTGGGAAAAGAAATTGGGTAAGGAACCCTTACTTGATAAACAAGTTACCCAAAACAAGGAAGCAAGCTAAAAGGAAAATCTATTTTGAAGAACACACGAGATTTTATTTTGGAGATTTCCTTTCTGTCTTTGGGAGGCGGTTGCCTCAGTGGAGGGTTGTTTAACTCTTGCTTTCTACTGAGTTTCAGTGGGATAGTCCTCACCGTAGCTTAGCTCTGTTAATCATTATAGCAGAAACACATCCCGTGGAGGTTTGGGAGCTATAGAGGTTCGCTGCAAGAAGGCCAAGTTATGTTTGTTGAGCTGAAGGGACTCTTGGAGAATTACAACCACTACAGGTAGGCCACATACATATCACAACTTCTAGGAGCTGTCGTTGTATGTTTTGGGAAGGCTGAGTCAACCCTTTCATCCTTGGAGGAGGAGTCGGGACCCATTTCTGTTAGACTGAGGGTTTGAGGTGCTCACACATGCCGAGGGTCTATTAAAGCTGCCATAAGTGACAATGTGGCTGCAAGGGGGGGGGGTATCACTGGTGGAGACTATTAAACCTAGGTTCATTTGATTATTTTTGTTGTAGAGGCTAGGGTTAATTCTAGTAAACTCTTGTTGCAAGGATTGCTGCTAAAACAACAATGATTGGTTGGTTACAATATTTTGGTGTTGTGACAAGAACCCTTAGGGGGTTTTATTGTTGGTTTTAATTGCACACTGGTTATTGAATATTGTTTACTGTTGGAAGCTTATGATACAAAACTGCTAAAACAATGTTGATTATGATTATATGCTGGTTACTCATAAGTGCACCCTTTTTATGGTGAAGGGACTATTGGTACTTCTAAAATTACATGTTTACAAGTTGATTTAAATTCTTCTTTTTTGCCTAGAAAACCCTAGGTATTTTACACTCACATCGTCAAATGTGCCAAGTGTCATGTCCAAGCTGCCTTATCATCTCAATAAAACCCTAATGACGTCATGAGATATAAGGATGACGTCCTATCCTCCAAAGGCTAGCATCCTGGTGTGAGATGGATGGAATCTCTCCTCCTAGGCCTGCCAGAGTGCCTCCAAAGGCAACTTCTTCTTTCTTCATGGTGCAACTGGTCATCACGATCCTGCCCTATACATGGGGTCTCTGAATCCACCCTTAGGCTCCAAATCCCTCGTGAAGGTTTGAACTAATCATCTACCCACGAATACCCGTCCACCGGGAAAGGTTCTACAAAGACAAATAGGTATGCCCTTCAAGGGTCCACGAGTCACAAGAATCATGCCAAGTAAGCCACATATAATAATCAAACCACCTGAACATGTGCATCAAACCCCCCTTTTCAAACTAAACAGTTTCTCAAAGACCTTATACAATTTGTCAAATTTAGGTGTGGGAGGGGTGTCAGAGAACCCTATTGGGTCAATCATTCCCCAAGTCAAAGATGTTTCTCGAGAGAAACCTATATAATCCATGTGTGCATGTGAGGTGGAGTGGGGTAAACTTCTTGGCATGGGGTTGATGACATACAAGGGTTTTCTATTGTCTCATTTATGGGTGCCTTTGTAGAGGGTGTGTTGCACCTTTGTTTTGAATGCAACCTTTTTCCAAGCCCATTATTTTCCATTAGTTAATTAAAGTCCAAAACATTTGGGTGCTACTAGTGGGTAACATAAACTGGAAGTAGCACAATAATGCCACTTTGGAGGTAGAGGTACATGGAGTGTTATAGGGTAAGAAATAGGTGGTACCGCACGTGTGTGTACATATCTCGACACGTGGGACATCTTTATAATGTGTTCATGATTTTGCAGGTCTTTGATCTTTTAAGAGGATCCTTTCATTGTTCTCAAGACCTCTTTGGGAGAGAATATAGAAGGTTATGTTCTTTGGATTTTATCTTTTTCCATCTACATTTCCCTCTGGGCCTTCAACCCCTTCTTCCCATGAAATGAGGTACAATCCCTTCTTGGGTCAGTACACCTGAAAATCCAAAAAGATCAGGAGATGAAATGTAATGCGATATGAAAAGTGATAAGTATGATTGGGGATGGTGTGATGGATCTTCAAGGAACCCCCCAGTAGCACCCCATTCCCGAGGGTGATCAACTTACTAGGACGCAGTGACACCCTCCAAGATTAAATAAGCCAAAAAAGTAAAATTTCCAAGTAGGCGTTTTGTAATCAAGAAAGATTCTTTGCAACATATTCAAATGCTTTAATTATTAGAGTGACACTTACCATGATGCTTGTATTTGTTACCTCGTGCATCAAGACCCATTGTCCTCTAAGGCCAAGACAGTGTGGTGGATGCTGCTATTGTTGGTGATCTGTAGAATGCATCAATGAATAAGAGGGGCCCTCTGGGGCCATGCTCTGTCCATCTGGCTCTCGACACTCCATGTCTACAACTTGTGGGCATTGAGACATGATCTATTTAGTTACTTGTAGGTTGGGGGTAACATAGCTCTAATACCAGGTATTATTATTCTTTCTTCCAATCCTTGAGGAAATTATTCCAGCTAATTCTTGATTTCTCTGCGTACTTTATGGATTTTTTGTGTAATGTAAGTTTTTTTTGGTTAATTTTATGGGATTAATAAATCCGATCCATATTAATCTAATAAATGTTATTTATTTTTTATTTTATAGCTTCAACTTTTTGTGAAATTCTTAATCTGTTATTCAATTTTATTGTTTTATTTATCAATTGTTGCTTGTGAAAATCTAGGGTTCTCGTCAAATGTAGATACATCCACTGGACAACCATGAATTTGTGTAGCTTAGGCTATGGTAATTGGGGAGGACCATAATTATAAAATTTGACTGCATCGTCATCACAATCAACAATCCCATTGCATTGCATGGAATAGGCAGGTGTGTCTATTTAGTTCTCACCCTTTTTCTCCTTATCAACACAATATTGACCACCCAATTTGAATACCCAATAGGGGCAATGATTTGAGTCATACATCATTTGAAATCTCCTTAGCAATGGCAGTTGCAATCTTGGATTGATACCCAGGAGGGGCAATGATTTGAGCATTATACATCGTTTGTATCTCCTTAGCAAAGATGGGTGCAACCTTGGATTAATAGTCCTTTGCTTCTGGTGACCAGGTTTGGTTTTCTCCTTCACAAAAATGACTTGTGTAATTACATCAATCTTGCAGGCTTAGGTCCATGCAAAATCATCTTGAAATTCTCTAACAAGGTCCTAAATAGGTTATTTCTCTTGGGATGTGTCCCAATCTTCACCATTCTTGAGCTATTCTAAGTACCAATGTTAATCTCAACAAATTAATCTGGAATATTAGAACATTCAAGATGTACCTCTTACCATCATGGTAAAAAATTCTCTCAAGGGCAATCAAACCCTTGGGAATTTTATTGTTCTTTAATTGTAATATCTTGGGTGTATTTCTTGTCTGTTGGTTACTCTACATCAAAAAGTATAGACAAACTCATTAGAGTTGTGGAAAAAATAAAGAATATGTTTATCATCACTAAAAACCTGCCAATGATCAATATTATAAGGTACCTGCAAGTCTGAAAACTACTTCTCTCTTTGCATCATCAATAGGAGGTGTTGCAATTTCAAAGTTGAAACAACCAACGAATTAGGCACAATATTCTCCTCTCTTGGGTTTGTTGTGATAGAAAAAGCATTAAATAGCTCAATCAAATCCCAAGCTGCATTGTGGTAGTGCTTTAAACTTGGGTTCTTTCCTAAACATTGATTTGTGATTTGCTGTAGAATCAAATCAGAGTCTCCAAACACCTTCAATACTTTGATGTTCCCATACTTTTCCATCGTAAGTCCAAGTAAGAGGGCCTCATACTTGGCTAGATTGTTATTGCAATTGAATTGTAATTATTATGAAAGGGTAAGAACTTCATTGGAGGGAGAGGTAAGATCAACAACTTTACTGTTTCCATCTCTTCCTTGAGCCCCATCAAATTGCATTGTGCATATGCCTTGTGGACTTGGATCATTGAGGTTTGCGCTGGAGCTACCACCTCTTCTTCTGATATAACTGCATAGTTCTTGAGATTGATCTTGACACTAACCATTCCTTCCAACTCATGGTTAGGTACAACAACATTGATTAACATCCTTTGCTCAAGATATAATATGAAAAATTTGTCAGGGGAAACCAGAATAGTAGCATAAGATTGGTTGCATTGGGTATAACCTTCTAGAGTGGCCATTGATTACCTGGAAAGCAACATTGCCCAAGGCTCAAGTATATTGGCAACCACCACATCCATGCAAATCTCTCTCTTGGGGAAAGCAACCAATCTGATATACAATCTCTTTATCAAGTCCCTAACGTCCACTTTTCTATGATCCAATGCGTAGACATCTTGATATGACCTAGTCACATGTAAACCCAACTATTGTTAATAGCTATAGAGTCCAACATGCAATTACATAAGAGCGAATTCTTAATGAACAAATAAATATAGAAAGGTTGGTCTTTGTAATTTTTCTCCAAAGTGATGTGAGGTTGATCATTTGTTATATTACATTCATCATTAACATTCAACTCACCTCTTTTTTTTGGCTTAGTGGAAAAATCAAGAAATTACATTATAAGATTCCTTTTCTTTGGTACCTTTACTATCTCACCAAGTGGCATAGGAATCTTTAATTTTTCTTGCTCATGAGTCAAATTGAAAGCCGCTGCAAGTCCACCAGAAGGAACCTAAGGCACTAGATCAACTTGTTGTTTTCCTTGAATGAGTCATTATGCAGATCATGGGGATGGCCTTGGATGGTGATCATATCCAATTGAGGTTATGCACACATCTAAAGAGTAGAGGAAACACTTGCACTAGATTGTGAAATAGAAGAGCTACTTGAAATAAAAACTGCAAGCATTTTTCTAGGTAAAATCAAATTTTTGTGGCTCTCACATCACTGTCCACAAAAACCTCATCCCATACAAGCAACCTACAAGGTACACATAGGTACACACATTTGAAGCGCTCTCTCTACGGGTGACACATGTGAAGCTCCAAGGTGATGACAATAAACAAGCAAGGGTCTAAGGCATGAGTGCTACTCCCTAGGGTCCAAAGCTGCAATGCATCTCCAAGGTCACGTGCCTCCTCAAGGATCACCACGCCTACATGTTCACTCCCTCAACCCAAGCGTCCTCATGTCGGGTGTAAGCTTCCATGCAAGCAACTAGGAAACCCCATGTTGTCTAGGGCTCAACTCCCTTATGCGGAATGCCCAACACTGCTTCTCCAAGCAAGCAACCTCCCTTCATGTGTCGGCTAAATGAAGAAGTCACTAGGGTCCATAGGTCTCCAACACTCCAAGGAGGAATGTCATATAAACACACGTACAAGGTCTAGAAACCAAGAGTAATCCACCTCCGATGTGCAAGTCCATCGTGGAAAACCAAGGGTCTACCATACACTATGCACCCGACATCCCATGAAGCACCCCCAAATATGGTGTCAACACTTTTGAAGTAACTTCGAAAGCTAATAATTTTATCATATTTTTAGTCAAGGTGCATGTTAACTTCTATTAGCCTGCAATATGCACAGAAGCACAACACATGGGACATGGTTAACTCATGTTGTGATTTCTATATGCGTAGAGTGCTTTTAGTATAGTTGTAGCCATGAAAGAAATGTTTAACTCTTGCCGTGATTTTGTTTTCTTACTCTTTTATCATGATTTTTTGATGCTTGCTATGATTTCCTTCAATGTATATATTTACATTTAAATTGCAACTGTATTTAAAGTGCTCTGATATTGCTTTGCGTGCTTTTATTTCCACAACTCGTTAACTAGCCATGAGGATTCTTGCAAGTCTTCATTTGAAAAAGTTCGCCCTCGCTTGTTGGTCTTTTGGAATATTCTACTTCTAGACAGGTAATGAATTCCATCTATTCTGTTATTGTGCAACGTTTGTGAAGGTCTCGTTGTTTCCATCTCGGGCTCAAAGCTTTGTTCGTGCATTTCTTGCTATGTTGCAAGGTATCTTACTCATTCGTTAATGAGAAAATTGGCGACAACAAAAACAACACCTGGAAATAATTGGCATCACGGATACCAAAATTCCTTAATGCAAGGGCATTGCTTGCTAGGTAAGCTCCTCATTTATTTATGCATTGTTGTATAACTTATATTGTTTTTTCTATTCCTTTTACTGTGCTATCATAAATCCCATCACTTTGCATCATTTGCAAGGGTTAGCTTGTTTCAATGTCACAACTCATTTATCTATGCTTTCTTGTATAGCTTCTATCCTTTTTGCTTTTCTTTTTACTATGCTATAATAAATCCCATCACTTTGCATCATTTGCGAGGGTTAGTTTGTTTCAGTGTCGCAGCTCAAGACTTCGCTCTATCATAGAGGCTGGTTTTATCATAGAGAACTTTGGTTGTGTTTTATACGAGTTTTGAATGTAGAGCTGCTTGTCAATAAAAATACGTATGAACGAGGTTATTATCTTTATTTTGATCCAGTTACGTGGGTTGTTAAAACATCTCCATTGTTAGGCTTTTGTGACCAACAATGCCTTATTTTGGTTAGGTTAAGTTGATAACACCATTTGATTTTAAGTTTTATTTCAATATCTAAGTTTCTGAATTTGTTTGAAAATTTGATCATGTTGTAGGACAACTTTGTTGTATGCTATGAAATGTGGGAGGGTAGGCCTCCTTTGCTTCAAGATCAGCAAAACCTGTTGCATAGTCCAGGATTGGAGATTCTCAAACTTTTACATTGTATAGTTCAATGTCCCGCTGAAGTAATATTTTGTTTTTCATTCATTTTTTTGTACAATGGAGAAAGATAAATGCTTGATTTTCTTGAGGTAGAAACACTAAACTAGTTTCCAGTGAAAGGTTCCCCCACCTCCCTCCCCTACCTTTTTTATCTCTCATGTTAGGTGCTAATAAGGTTTATCATTGGTTGCAATTTGCAAAATAGCGAGTATATGGTGCTTTTTGAAAGATATTTTTATGGTTTTAACTCTTATCATGTATGGTTGAACACTACAGATCTATTTTCAAGGTTTACCACTTCATTTTCACTTCAAGCCGTATTTGACTAAGCAAAGTTACTTGCTATCATCCTCTTTGGAAATAGAAATGCTAAACTAGTTGCCAGTGAAAGGTTCCACCACCTCCCACCCTTGTGTTTTTTTATCTCTCATGTTAGGTGTCGATAAGATTTAGCATTGGTTGCAATTTACAAAATAATGAGTATATGGTGCTTTCTGAAAGATATTTCTGCAGTTTTAACTCTTATCATGTCTGATTGAACATTACAGATATATTTTCGAGGTATACCATTTCATTTTCACTTCAAACCATATTTGACTAAGCAGAGTTACGTTTTATCATCCTCTTTGGACATATAATATATCAGTCCACTACAACAAAAATCATTTGACAACATAACTCAAATAAGGATAGTGGGTGATTCCTTTAATTAGGTGTCAACTATGAAAGTTGCAGTGTGAAATCACTTGGTCATCTTGTCTGCCATGTGAGCTATGAAGGGATCCTTCACAAAATCAAGAATGTCTCTCTTTTCCTTGGCTGTGTTCTCATTATGAGCAACCAACAACTTCGCATCGTTAGGTGCTGCAGTCTCTTTCTCAATGTGCTCCAAATTCTTGGCTTCCTCCATAGGCATATGTGGACTAAGCTTCTGAGGGATGAAATTAGAAGGTACATCCAACTTATCACATTCTCTAAGTCCAATGGTAGACATCTGTGTAAGATCTAAGTCCACCTCAAAACATAAGTTAGCAATAATGAAGAATAACAAGCCCTCCTAGGGCTCATACGCTTCATCCAAACGTCGTAGTGTTCTACATGTTAGATTTCATAGTGCACCCAAACCCGATGCACACACACCTCAGGTCTGGTCTATGTCTACAACAACTATACACAAATTAACACATTTGAACTGTATGCATAAACACATTGAGATGCTCAACCATTTAGCATAGCGGAAGATATGAACTAGCAATTAAATCATACATAGGTACACAAGAATTTAATGCTTGAATCTAATGTTCTTAAACTAAGAACCAATGGGATCCTGTACCAGGGACAATTGCCCAATAATACATAAAGTAAAATTCACTTACAAGGCATAACTAAAACCCTCCTTGGTTTCTGTGCCAACAATTTGCCAACAATCTGCTATCAAGGTGTTGTTGTAACAATCCTTATGGCTGTCCTCAACCTGTAATATCCTCAAGGGTTATTGAGCTAGAATATTATCAATGTATATATATGGCTATGGATTTTTTCCAAATAGTTTGTTGTCATATAACTAAAGTGTGGTCTAATTTGCAACTTTAAACAAACAGTTCACATGTATCCTACCTATGGAAATTTAGTCAAACACGTGGCATGCATCCAATTACACAGTAAATAAAGAGATAATCATGACATCTTATTATGGATGGAAGCCCCCATAGTGGACAACAATACAACTCTTTATTGGATGTGATGGAAACAACAATAGCACACAGGATCTAATCGATGTAATGACAGCTCTAGTACACACAATCTAATGGGTGCAATGACAACTGCAATATCTACAAACATGCAGTAACAAACAAAACCTGGGAATGATGCCAAGAGATGTTGTAGACTATTTCAAGGCTCTCCTAGCCTTACGATCTCACCTCCAAACGCTATTGTTCAACAAATAAGGCACTTGGACTTCCTCAAATACATAAATTATTTGTAGAAATACCCTGCTAAGGTAATTCAATCCCTCTTGATGTAATATGGCTTTCCTCAGCCACACGATCCACCAAAAAAGAGGCTCAACCTCTTCAGAGTATACTAGCGGCTCTTCTAGACCATTCAGATCTGCAAAGAGTGGATGCAACCCCCTTAAATAAACCCCATCAACTCCCCTATCTACCACGAACCACCTCAAACACCTCGGATTTCTCCCGAGAACTCACGAGAACCACCTCAAAGAACTCAACTAGGATGTTCTCGATCCTCAAATAAGCCTAGACGACCCTCTCTAATTTCCACAACCTCCTCTGAAACCACACAACTATAGCAAGAGACAAATTGATATGCCAACACGACTACGGGCCTCCAACAGTTCATTGCTCCAAAACATTGTAGGTAAATCACCAAATGAAGTTCAACTGAAGACCCTAGATAGATCTTCCCTTGGTATAGCTAGGGAAGGTGTTTCACTACATATACTAGGCTAGCAATGGAAGGGTTTTGCTAAACCCTAATGAAGCAATGGCTCCAAGAGAACCATGCAAGAGATCAATCAAAATCATAATCGTAAAGTGAGAGGCTACATCTTCTTTTATCCTTCTTCCGAGCCTTCTAGATCTT
The DNA here is from genome assembly GCA_010110895.2 of Picea sitchensis. NCBI lineage: Eukaryota > Viridiplantae > Streptophyta > Pinopsida > Pinales > Pinaceae > Picea > Picea sitchensis. The sequence continues at coordinate 103,573 of SNQJ01S0042004.1, forward strand.
TCCCTTGTTTGACCAAATCAAACCCTTACCTTATTTCTCCTTTCATTGTCACTTAAACATTAAAAATTAATTTTTAATGCTTAAGTGATTAATAATTTAATTTTATTTAATGTCACTTTATGAATATTCTTCCACCCAAGTGACAATAAACAAATTCTCGTGACTTCATTTTTCTCACTGACTACAACCTGTGAGAGTCGTATACGCTACTGAGTCATCTCTTGCTTTAATCAAGACGAAAAGGACATCACAATCCTCCCTTCCTGAGATTGCTTATCCCCAAGCAACTCCAAATCAGGGTGGTGCAGAATCTTCTCTCTCTCTCTCAAGTGGCATCCTCGGTAGGCAACCCTCTCTACTTGATCAGGTACTCTCGAATGACTCTTCTTCTCAGCCTCCTTTATCTCATATCAATAAAACTCTCTGGAGTCAGAACCAACTGTCCTTCCTCATCTAGTGGAGGAAGATCTGTTGAAGGGGTGACTTGCTATCCCATTGCCTTCTTGAGGCAAGACACATGGAAGATGTTGTGGATCTTGCTACCCTTAGGTAATTGTAGCTCATATGCTACCTCTCCGATTCTTCTGATCACTCTGTATGGTCCAGAGAAGCGAGGCTTCAACTTTTCTACACCACTCTACTTAAACAAAGATTTTCTATAGGGATGCAACCTAAGAAAGACCAAATCCACAACCTCAAAGCTGCACTCCACTCTGTTCCTGTCTACATACACCTTCTGCTGATTTTGGGCAGCTTGCAAGTTTTCCTTCAGGACTCTCAAGATGTCCTGACTCTCCCACAACCAATCTTTGGCCTTGGGGGCACTGCTCTCCCCAAACTCCAAATCTACAAATGATGGGGCATCGTAACCATACAATGCCCTGAAAGGACTCATCCCTATGGACATGTGATAAGTGGTATTATAATAGTGCTCCCCAAGGTGCAACCACTTCATCCACGCCCTCTGTTGTCTCAACACATAGTTTCACAAGAATCCCTTGATCCACTTTTTCACAATGTCGGTCTATCCATTTGTCTGAGGATGATAGTTGTTACTAAGTGTCAACTCTGTCCTTGCTAGTTTGAACAACTCTTGCCAAAATGTGTTGAGAAACCTGCTATCACGGTCACTAATTATGTACCTCGGAAGACCATGAAGTCTGAACACATCCTTGAAGAATATTTCCGCCACCTGGGATGTGCTATGTTCGGAGGGAATGGAAAATAAGTGCACATATTTAGTCAGCCTATCTACCACCACGTAGATACTACCCCTGCCCTGTACCTTCGACAACCCTGTAATGAAATCCATGGAGATGCTTTCCCATTTCTACTCAGGAATCGACAATGGATGAAGCAACCCTGCAGGATATGTAAGCTCCGACTTGTTCCACTGACAAGTCATGCACTCTCTAACATATCGAAGCATGTGCTCCTTGAGACCCTTCCAAGAGAATCTCTCCCTCACTTGACTATAGGTATTTAGATACCCCAGGTGCCCTGCCAGTGGATCCCTCAACTTTCTTCTCTCGAAAGCTATTGGGTGTCTGTTTTGCATAAACACCACCCCTATCCCCTTACCGAATGTGTCACACTCTAGTACAAAAGGCTATGTGAAATCTGAGAGTGATAATACTGGGCAAGTGCTCATCACATTCTTCATTTTGTTGAATGCTACCTGTGCGTCCTTTGACCATCGGAACTTGGTGAGGTCTATCAATGGTGCACCTAGTTGTGAGAATCGTTTCAGAAAGTGCTTGTAATAACTACATATCCCAAAGAGCCCTCACAACTCTATGAGTGAACTGGGAGTGGGCCAATCTAAGATTGTTTGAATCTTCTCCTGATGTAACTTCACTCCCTCGACACCAATCATGTGCCCCAGATAGAGGATCTCTGTTATCCCAAACTTGCACTTTGCCTCCTTGGCAAAAAGTGACTGCTCCTCCTTAATGGTGAGAATGTCATCCATAGGATTCAAATGTTCCTCCCAAGTCCTGCTATAGATCATGAGATCGTCAAAGAACATCAGTAAGAACTTCCTCAACTGCTCGTTGAAGATATGATTCATACATGACTGGAAGGTAGCGGGCACGTTAGTCAGCCCAAAAGGCATGACTAGAATCTCATAGTGCCCATAGTGACATTTGAAGGTTTTCTTATGGATGTCCTCTTCTCTGACCCTGATTTGATGGTACCCTGATCAAAGATCAATATTCTATAAGTACACCGCTCCACGTAGCTCATCGATCCTAGGTATGGGGTACTGATTCTTGATGGTCTTCTTGTTCAATGCCCTGTAGTCGATGCACATCCTCATTGTACCATCCTTCTTCTTTACCAACAACACTAAAGAAGCGAAGGGGCTAGAGCTGGTCCAGATGTGTTCCATCTCCATCAACTCCTTTATTGCCTTCTCTATGTTGTCCTTAAACTTCTTCGGGTGTCGATACGGTGCGGTGATCACAGGTTTTTCCCCCTCCTATAGTTCAATGACATGCTCAAATCCCCTGTTAGGTGGCCTCCCTGCTAGTTGTGGTTCAAATACCTTGTCATGCTTTTCAATCAATGCTTGTATGTCCACATGATATTGTTGGCGATTCTGCGATGGCTTCTCCATGGTGATCAAACACTCTGTTGTGCAAGCCACGTCCCCGTGTCTAAAAAGGGCCTCCATGTATTGGTTAGACACGATCCCGGGAGGACCTGTCGACATACCTCTCAAAATAACTTGCTGGACACCTTTGTCCCTAAACTCCATCATCATGTCCTGATAGTTCATGTGGATATCCCCCAACGAGTACAACCACTTAACTCCTAGCACCATATGGGTGTCCGCCAAATCCACAACATAAAAGTCATTAGTCAACGTATAGTTGCCCAATGTCACCTCCAATCCTCTGATCCTATGAGTACATGTCATGTTGTACCCATCTGCTACTACCACATTGAATCCCTCGAAGTCCTCTGCAGGGATGTGTCTCTTGGTGACAAGTGAAAAATTAATAAAGTTGTGGGTGGCCCCACCATCAATTAGTGATGTAACCCTCTGCCCTTGCAAAATGCCTCTGATCCTAAAGGTGTAATATTTGGGTACTTTTGAAAGCGTGGAAATGGTTACTCCCTTGGCGCTCTCCTGCAACGACCCCTGCTTTGTAGTATCAAGGTGTGATGGCTCACCACTGTTTTGTCCAATGTCCTCATCATCACCGTCATCCTTCTCATCAGAAACCACCCCATTGTAATGGACTTTACCTTTTCCCACACATCGATGACCCGACTCCCACAGTTCCTTACAACTATAGCAGAGCTTCTTCCTCCTCATCTCTCTCCGAGTCTCCTCATCCATCCTGTCCTTCCCCGTCCATGTTTTCTGGGGAAGCTTCGTTGCCTAACCCTTTTGTGGAATAAAGGGTTTTACTAGTGCCTTCCTGACTATTGTGTTTTCCATGTCCTAGGTCTTCATGACCGTCTCCTGTAGTGTGATCGGATTGAAGGCCTTCACCCAACCTCTCAAGGGTTCAACTAAGCCCTTGGTGAATAACATCACCAATCTTTGCTCATAAATGTCAGTCACTGTGACTGCCATCCTATTAAACTCTGTGATTTATGCCTCTGGTGTACCTATCTGCCTCAGCTGCGCTAACTCCCTGAAATGAATTTCAAGATCCTTCCTATCTAACCTATCCATAAGCCTTTGGGTGAAATCCTCATATGATGTGATGTTGGAGTGCCTCAACGTTAATAGTCGATGGTACCTCCACTCATGAGCCTCTTCATCCAAGTGTAGGGTGGAAAATTTGATTGCCTTTGTCTCTCTCATCGGGTTAAGTTGGAAATAAGTGTCCAGCTTGTGCACCCATGCTCTAGCTGTGCTCTTAGCAGATCCGTCAAAGGATGTGTTATCACATAGATTGTAGTTTGGGCAAAGCCCAACCCAAGTCACCAAAGTGAGACAACTACGAGAGGACCTACCCACTGTTACCTTAGATGGATTTCCCCTTGCTTTAGTGATGACATAATCACCACAAGGGGGGAATCTCGGTGATCCTAGAGGGATTGAGATGGAAAGTGAGATGATGATGAGTGAGTGCTCCTATGGTCAAAGTCAAGAGAGGCTTTGAGGCTTGGAAAAGAGGTCTTGGTAGGTGGAATATGGTTGGTCTTCGGAGGTGGAAGATGGTTGCCAAGGTTGTATTCCTGCAAAGCAATGTTATAACACCAAAACAAGACAATATAGTGCAATATAAGCCTCAAAACCTAAGGGGAATCTTCAAGATAAGTTTGTTGTCCCAAATTGCAACAATATATAAGTGTATAAATTAGCAATAAACGATTATCAATGGTTGCAAATTAAACCACCAAAATCAAACATAAGATAGTGGAAACTAAGCTAGTGAAAACTAGTTAAACCACCAATGAATAGAACAAGACTTTAGTGATGTTAGAGGGCTATTTGTTAGGTGTTATCAAGAAGATATATAACAACCAAGTGACTGTAACAAACAATTGCTACAACAATAAGATCTAGCCACTAATATTGAAAACTAAACCATCCAAATGATAGCCAATAACTAGTAGAACAATAATCTAGGTTCACAAAAGAGAGAGTTTTACTGCAACCCTTATGGTTGTAGCATTAATTTATAACTACAATAAGAACTAGTTGTCCAATCAGCATGCCCCTAGGGCACAAGAAAGCTTTAAGCATGAAGAGTAATATCCAACTTAGACAATTGCAAAATCTCAACTTTCCACATATACCAATGCAATGATTTTATATCTCCAATGCAAGTAGATTAGTGCCTAGAAAATTGGGTTATGGGGTCTCTTGTGTAAGAGCTAGTCTTGTCACTTCTTTAGGGGTGTAAGTTTTTTTACTCCCTAGAGCAAACAAAACTAGCAAGGTAAATCTAGGAGGGTGTAAGTCTTTTTACTCCTCCTAACAACCTTTGAAAAATAACTTATCCAAGTACAATAATGATAGATCTTGGTGAAGGGTGTGTGCCCTTATACTCCTCTAAAGGTTTAGACAAGAATAACCATGAAACAAGAAGGAATAACAACAATATGTAGAAAATTCCTTAACAATTCCAATAGATAGCAAGCAAAACCCATCTCTACCAAAAATATTCCACCACAATTGCAAGAACAAAGCATCCAAGAGATATCACCTTAGTATTTTCTCCAAAAGACATGAGACATCATCCATAAAGGAATTAAAGAGATAAGATGGGATTTTCCCAAGGAGGGCGAACATTTCATCCAATAAGCATGTAATTCTCAAGTGAGAACTATGATCAAATGAAATGAGCAAGACCTTTATTTATACAAGGTCTTGCAAAACCAATTTGTCCACTTTACTAGGGTAAAACACAAATGAGGGAGGGAAACCTCCTCTATTTTCTCCCCTTTACAACTTAGAATTTGAAATTTACGAATATTTCCCTAGAAAGGGTGACGTCATGCCCCTAAGGGGGAAACAAGGCCTCATAAATGATATGTTGAGGTTCTTGAGGGAGACGTTAGGACTCCAAAGGCCATATATTCATGTGCAAAGGTCTTCCCTCATCTAGATGTGCCATGTCATCACTAAATTGTCCAACACCACCAAACCCTATCCCTCCAAGTTTGACGTCATGCTCTAGGAATTGATGTTCTGAGCCTTCAAGGTCAGTCGTTGGGCAAAGGGGGGCTAGTTTCCTTCTCCAAGATGTCCTCTCATGCCTCCAAAGGAAACGATCATCATCTAGCTTGTCCCCATGTCAGGGGTATGTCACCCAACCTTGGGGTTTCATGCCCTGATGAAGATCCAAGCAAAGCTTGTTCCTCCATCAATGTCCACCAAGCAAGGTCCTGCAAAGACAAGCCTATACGCCCTCCAAGGATCCACAAGTCATATGCATCATGACAAGTAAATCACATTTAATACACGAACCATCTAAACATGTGCATCAAAACTACCTTTTCAAATCAAACAAATGCTCATAGACCCTATGCAATTTGCCAGATTTAAGTATGGGAGGGGTGTCATAATGCCCTATTGGGTGAACCAATTTCTTAAGTAGGGGATGTTTCCCAAGGAGAAACATTTCTAGGTCATGCAATGAATGTGAGGTGAAAGGGGGTTAGACTTTTAGGTACGAGGTTTCATGACATACAAGGGCTCACATTTTCTCATTTATGGGTGCCTTTGTTGAGGGCTAGCCACATCTTTTTTCTATTTTTGTTTTTAAAACACATTTTTAGAAGCCATTCATTAGTCATTTATTTTGCACAATGTTTTTTTAGGGCACCTTCGAGCCTAGTGGCCTCTTTTTCCCATGAAATGAGGTACATGTTCTTCTTGGGTTAATAAGCTCGAAAACCTAAAAGATGGGGAAACAGAAGGGAAGTAATGGAAAGTGGCAAGTATGAGTAGGAATGGTATGATAACCCTTCAAAGAATCCCCCCAGTAGCAACCCTTTCCTTGAGGGTGGCCACTTACTAGGAAACCATGACACCCACCAAGGTGAAATAGGGAAAAAAACAAAATTTTCAAGTAGACACTCCTTAATCGAGAGAAGATTTAATGCAACATATTCAAATGATTCGAGTATTAAGGTGATACTTACCATTACACTTAACTTGTTTCCTCATGGAGTAAGACCCACTATCTTCTGGAAGGAAATTGGTGTGGTGAATGCCATTCATGATATCATAATAGTAATAATAATCTAATTTTGAAGTCACGGCCAAGACAAACACCAAATTGGTGTATGAGGCCCCCTTGTTTGTGGGACAAGGGTCCCCCTCCATGCAATGATTTGACTGCTAAAGTCTATAGAGGTGTACATACCCTACCCCCCTCCGGATTTGAACCTGTGACCTCCTAGGAGGAAACACATGTTCTTAACCATTAGACCCGCTCATTATGAATGGAGAAATATGGTGGCAAGGTGAGCCTCCGTCCGTGTAAAGGGCACTGTCAGTCAAAATCCATCTCTGGGTACTCCATGTCTACAACCTAAGGGCATCGAGACATCATCTCCTTAGTTATCCCTAGGAATGGGGATAACAATATGGGATCGTCAACTTCCCTGTCTTGAGTAAAAGATCATAATTCTACTGGTTTTGTGCTATCCTAGGCATGTTCCTCATCCCGAGGTTGCAGTAGTCGTTATAAGACCTCTCTGTCTGGATCTCTTCTGCTAGCGCATGATACTCTCGAAAGTAGTTAGAGACCTCATCAACTAGATCTGGTTGTCCCTGTGCTCATGTAGGTTGTTCCTTAAGAAATAGTGGTAACAACGGTCTAGGTACCCTCCTGCTTCCCATCTGCAAGACACTCTGTGGAAGAACATAGGCTGGCCTCTGCATGGTTCCCATTGGCATCTCCATGGTTTTGATTTACTTGGTTGTTGATAAATAACTGTGTCATGAGTTGTGTTAATTAGTCCCATTCTTTGGCCATTTGTTGTTGCCCATTGGCTATGGTTTCTAACAATTGTAAAGTCATATCCTCATTATGATCCCCCATAACTTCTTCTACTTCTTATGATGACTTTGATCTTGGGATGGGTTTTCCCCCACGTCCTCTAGCTTTCTTGGGCATCAATGCCTTGAGAAATCACAGGCTGGCAAGATCACCAACTTTGATGCCACTGTAATATACTCAAGGATTATTGAGCTAGAATATTATCAGTGTATATATATGGCTATGGATTTATGTCAAATAGTTTGCTATCATATACCTTTAAAATGTGGTCTGGTTGACAACTTTAAATAAACAGTTCACATGTATCTTGCCTATGGACATTTAATCAAACACATGGCATGCATCCAATTACACAGTAAATAAATAGATAATCATGGCATCTTATTATGGATGGAAACCCCCATAGTGGAAAAAATTACAACTCTTTATTGGTTGTGATGACGACAACAATAACACATAGGGTCTAATGGTTGTAATAATAGCTCCAACACACACAACCTAATGGTTGTAATGACAATTGCAATATCTACTAACACACAATAACAAACAAAACCTCAGAATGATATCGACTGCTTCAAGGCTCTCCTAGCCTTACGATCTCACCTCCAAACTCTACTGTTCAACAAATATAGCACTTGGCCTTCCTCAAATACACAGATTCTCTGTAGAAATACCCTGCTAAGGTAATTCGATCCCTCTTGATGTAATATGACTTTCCTCAATCGCACGATCCACCAAGAAAAGAGGCTCAACCTCCTCAAAGTATAACAACGACTCCTCTAGACCATACAAACTTGCAAAGAGTGGATGGGCCCCCCTTAAATAAACCCCAACGACTGCTCTTTCTTCCATGAATCACCTCAAACACCTTGACCTGATCCTGGGGACTCACACGAACTGCCACAGCTCGGCTAGGACTATTCTCGGCCCTCAAATAATCTTAAACGACCCTCTCTAATTGCCACAACCTCCTTTAAAACCCCACAATTGCAGCAAGAGACAAATCGATATGCCAACAAGACTACGAGCCTCCAATAGTTCGTTGCTCCAATAGATTGTAGGTAAATCACCAAATAAAGTTCAACTGAAGACCCTAGATAGATCTTCCCTTGGTCTATCTAGGGTAGATGTTTCACTACTGGAACTAGACTAGTAATGGAATGGTTTTGCTAAACCCTAAGGAAACAATGGCTCCAAGAGCACCATGCAAGAGATCAATCAAATCATAATCCTAAAGTGAGAGGCTACATCTCCTTTTATCCTTCCTTTGAGCCTTCTAGATCTTTCCCTTTTTTGACCAAATCAAACACTTACATTATTTCTCCTTTAATTGTCACTTATACATTAAAAGTTATTTTTTAATGCTTAAGTGATTAATACTTTAATTTTATTTAATTTCACTTGATGAATATAATATTTTTCCACCCAAGTGACAATAAACAAATCCTCGTGACTCCCTTTTTCTCACTAACTATAGCCTACAAGAGTCGTATAGGCTACTCAATCATCTCCTACTTCAATCAAGAGTAAGGGTACATCACACATCACTTGGTCATCTTGTCTGCCATGTAAGATATGAAGGGATTCTTCACAAAATCAAGAGTGGCTCTCTTTGCCTTGGACGCCTGCTCATTATGAACAACCAAAAACTTTGCATCGGTAGGTGTTGTAATCTCTTTTTCAACATGCTTCTAAATCTTGGCTTCCTCCATAAGCATATGGGGCCTAAGCTTCCTAGGGATGAAATTGGAAGCTACATCTAACTTATCACATTCTCTAACTCCAATGGTAGATATTTGTGCAAGATCTAAATCCACCTCAAAACAAAATTTAGCAATAATGAAGTAGAACAAGCCCTTCTAGGAATCATATGTTTCATCCAAAGGTCCTAGTGCTCCACATGTTAGATTTCGTGGTGCACCTAGACTCGGTGCACACACACCTCAGTTCTGGTCTATGTCTTCTACAATTATACAAAAATTAACACATTTGAACTGTAAGTGTAAACACATTGTGATGCTGAACCATTTAGCATAGCGAAAGATAGGAACTAGCAATTAGATCATACACAGGTACACAAGAATTTAATGCTTGAATCCAATGTTTTTAAACCAAGAACCAATGGGCTCCCGTACCAGGGACAATGGTCCAATCTTACATAAAGTAAAATTCACTTACAAGGCACAACTAAAACCATCCTTGGTTTCCATCCCAACAATATGTTGTTAGGGTGCTGTTGTCTGAGCTAGATCCTCTAGGCATGAACAAGACCTGTCCACCCAGAAACAAAGGTGCATAGTCCTTCTCCTCAATCGCTAAGGCTAAGAACACACTCCTAGCACCGATAACACATTTGTCACTTGCAACACATCACTTGACTCCATCCGGAACGACACTGTACCAGATCCTTGCATTACATGCCTGGTCATCATACCAAGCTCCGCTTACATACCTGAGTTAGACTTTGTGAATCTCTCGAACAAATCATGTGCCCCTATCATGTGTCGATGGTTCCCAATGTATAAGAACCTTGCAATCCTCCAAGGAAAGAATCCTACTTACCCAAATCATAATCATCCAATGAAATTCTTCCCAAGTCCATCATCCAAGTCACAAGACTCTCCGTGTCTACGCACATGCTGTAACTAAACCTGTGTCCTCCTTTGAATAGTCCCAAGCTGCTATTGGACACTTGGTCTAGTCCACTCTAGACCTCGGTGACTCGTCTATGCAAGGGTCCTCATCCTCCTGGGTCAAATACCTTATACATTGTCGCACCTCGACAATGTGCAACTCTCTGGCCCGATGAAGACTTTGTCTCATCAACTTGCCATCCACATGAAGCTATCTTGTTCGTGCCAAAGCACTTGAGTTGCACCCATCACAACTCACTATGACAAGCCACTGGAAGTCCATCCTTGGAGTTGGAAACCTTCCACACAACATACTGTTGCATACCGAGCTCTTTGCCAATCCAACAAAACCCCCAACCTACTACAACACCAAGTTGCAATAGCCCATGTTATTGCGGGATTTGTACTTATGCCAAAGCCCTAACAAAAGTCTTCAAGTTCGCGTAACTACAAGATAACCTACCATTGTCACCTTAGTAGGAAATCCCCACGTTTTAAGGATGGAAGAGGTCCAACCCAGGGGAGGCATCCTCGGTAACTTCAAGGGATCGGAAGGGCAAGTGAATGGCCAAGCTTGTAGATCCCTCTCACTGGTTACCTAAGTTAGCGAGTCTATGTTTGTGAAATTGAGGTGAGAAGAGGGTTTCATGTACCTTCCTAGAACAATAAAAATATAGCATGTATATATAACAATTCCAAGTACCAATATGATAATAACACCTCAGTGGACAGTAGACAACATCAATATATGTTGGCTGATATGAAATTTGTAGCTAACTAACATCTTACAACAACAATTAGTATTTTGTAACAACCATAAGAAATATGGATTAGAATTGCATGAAATCACAGTGAAAACTTGGCAATTATCCAATAGATCAATTATTAACTATTCCAAGCAATTCTTGAATGAGTTAAGCCAACGTTAGAGTGAGTTATGCAACAAATTGCAAGCTGTAGCAAATATTTGCAACAACAACAACTAAATTAGTGATTTAAGATAAGCTAGGGTTAGAGAAAGTTAGTAAAATCCTTAGAGAGTAAAGTTTGAGAGTTGGTTTGATCACAATCCGTCACAAGAGAGCAAGTAAACTAGTGCCTTGTGGGCTATGGAGTCATTCACAACAACAAATAAACTTTGAGAAATAATGATGATAATAATGTTCTAAGGATAATGAGATGAAGTTTGAGGTGCTAACACCTTAGGGCCTCAAGCTTCAAGTCTCAAAAGATGAATTTTTCTAGAGAACAAGCTCTTTTTGGCTCTAGCGAATTCTTCTTCTTCCTTAGACTCTTGAAATATATAGCAACAAGTTTATAGAACAAGAATTCTAAAGTGCTATCACTTTAGGGATTTAGAAGCCTACTATAGACAAGATTCTCTTAACAATTTAATAAGGGGAATGATCTAGAGAGAGGAGGAAACACCTTGTGCTCATCTCCTAGGGTTTTAAGCAAGCAATCTTGTAATCTTCAATATGAACAAGTAAAATTTACCATAAATATTCAATGCATGAAATTAAAATTGCAGATTTTACTTACTTCACCAAGAATAATCAAGCACAAACCCTAGTTGCAGATTTTTCCACCAAGAACAAGCCAAGAGACATCCAAAATTAGCTCCTCCAAGCCTAGCACATGAGTAAGAAAGACCAAGTATGCCAAATAAGGCGAAAATTTCAGACCTCCCTCTCTTGTGAGAGGAATGAGTTATGTTAAAATGAAATCAGGCTAGCCATATTTGTATGAAAATCCTAGCCATGAAAAGTCACGTCTTTTCACAATTTAGAGCCTACTTCTTAATTTGCTCTTTACAAATTATAAAAATAAAATTTGGACAAGATAAACCCTAAAAGGGTGGCATCATCCCTCTTTAGGGTGACGTTGAGCTCCCACAAGGTGACGTTGAGGCTGGTAAGTGAAACATTGGGCCTCCAAAGGCCACACATCATATGCCCATATCTGCCCAAACGCCATGCCACATGTGAAACCATCATCTCCATGAAATCCCTAGCCCTCTAGATGATGTCATGGGCTTGCGGGATGATGTTAAAGCCTCCAAAGGAACTCATCTAAGTGGAGAAGGGTGACATGTCAATGTCCAGTCATGCCAGAGTGTCTCCAAGTGATATGATCTCCTCCTTCAAGGTGCAAATGGTGATCACAAGCCTGCCCTAGACGTGGGGTCTCTACGTCCACCCTTGGGCTCCAAAGCCCCTATGAAGGTCTGAACGAAGTCATCTCCCCATGAATACTTGGCCACCGGGCAAGGTCTTGCAAAGAGAAATAGATACAATCTCTAAGGGTGAAAAATTCATAGAATCATGCCAAGTAAACCATATCTAATAATAAAACCACTCGAACATGTGCACCAAATCCCCCTTTCAAACTAAACAAATGCTCAAAGGCCTTATAAGTTTTGCAAGGTTTAGGTATGGGAGGGGTGTCAAGATGCTCTATTGGGTAGACCAAGCCCCCAAATCAATGGATGTTTCCTGAAGAAAACCCATCTAGGTTATGTAATGAGTATGAGATGAGGAATGGTACGATAACCCTTCAAATAATTCCCTAGTAGCACCCTCTACCTGAGGGTGGTCAACTTGCTAGGACTCAATGACACCCACCAATGTGAAACTAGACAAAAAGTATAATTTCCAAGCAAACCTTTTGTAATTGAGAAAAAGATTCTTTTCAACATGTTCAAATGCGTTGATTATTAAAATGACACTTACAATGAGACCGCACTTGTTACCTCATGACGCAAGATTTGATGCCCTCCAGGGCCAGGCCGATGTGGTGGATGCTACTGCTGGTGATGTATGGTGATGCATGGAGAATAGGAGGGGCCATGCTGGTCAATCTGACTCTTGACACTCCATGTTTTCTACCTGTGGGCCTCGAGACATAATCTCCTTACTTACACCTAGTGTGAGGGGGTAACAATCCACAACTCCTCGTCTAAACGGTTTGCTCCATGTCTTAAACTAGAGACCATTAATATGTTGCCATTGTGTCTCCCTCTCAAAGCCGATGCATGTGTAAACAACTCAGATCCAACTACCCTTCTTAGACCATAGCTTTGATTCCATGTTAGATTTCGTAATGCACCTAGACTTGGTGCACACACACCTCAGGTCTGGTCTATGTTTTCAACAATTATATACAAATTAACACATTTGAACTATAAGCATAAACACACTGATATGCCTAACCATTTAGTAGAGTATAAGATAGGAACTAACAATTAGAGCATACACATGTATACAAGAATTTAATGCTTGAATTCGATGTTCTTAAACCAAGAACCAATGGGCTCCCATACCAGGGACAATGGCCCAATCTTACATAAAGTAAAATTCACTTACAAGGCACAACTAAAACCCTCCTTGGTTTCCATGCCAACAATCTGTTGTCAGGGTGTTGTTGTAACAGTTCTTATGGTTGTGCTCAACCTAGCCTCCAAGATTTCCAAAAGACTCAGCTATATCATCTCACAACCTACCTCAAGACTTGCCGTTAGTGTAGCTATAACAACCCCATTTCATTACTGTTCCAGCCCGCTGCACTTATCCAATAGACAATGCTCCATGGCTTTCCAAATATGCCCCTGGAAGACTATTGTAATAGCCCTAGAAGTTTACTATTACAGTCCACAAAACAATCCTTAACTTGTCCTTAACTCTTCCCAGAAGTCCGTTGTTGTTGCATCTTGTAGCAACCCACTTTCTTTGCTTGCAGAGCCTTGCAAAACCTGTGAAAACCCTTGTTTATCAGGCCAAGTCACTTCAACACTTGTGGCAGCCTTCTTCTGTGCCCAAAATCCCTGTGGCCAGCCTTAGCCTTGGATGCCAAGTCTTCTCACAGTCTTGCTACCACTTTCATGTGGTGGCCGAACTTCCTTTCAATTGTCTTTTCCTTATCTGCCTAGGCCAAGCCTGTTAGGTCACCTCCAACACCTTCCTTTCTTGCTACAGTAACCCTCACTCAGTAGATCGAGCCACAAAGAGGACATGCAAGCTTCCCTAGGTCTTCTACTAGCCTCTACTAGACTGCCCAAGCCTCCCTAAGCTGCGACTAGCCTCTACTAGGCTGCCTAAGCCTCCCTAAGCTGCGACTAGCCTCTACTAGGTTGCCTAAGCCTCCCTAGGCCTCAACGGACCTACTCCAGAATTACTTAGCACTACTCCTTCTTGGTACCTTCCCAAACAAGAATCAAAACAATAGACTAAGGCCTAGTGGCCTCTCTCCATGGGTGGACTACAATCACCAAGTGACTTGAACTACAATCACAAATCTCTCTCACTTGTCTCCACACAATTATAATGTCACAGTGACCCGTTATGTCCTTTTATACAAGTGTAAAATCCCTTCAAGTATGTCAACATTAAAGTAGAGTATTTCAGTCTTCTTTGTGGGTGTGAAGCCCCTGCAGAATCCCACAAATCCCATGAACAAACCCATAGAGCCCCTAGCTCCAACCCAAGGGGGTTTTCACTCCAACGAAAGTCCAGTCGGGTGCCAATGACGATTCCCATGTGCCTGACACCTAGGCCATGTGAGAATACATGCTTGAAGTTACAAAGCATCAACACCACACCCAAACAATTGGTAAAAGGTTAGCATACCACTCCCAGGGACAATGCGATTGAAATACCAACTCCTCCTCCACCAAAACAATGATTTCAACAAGAAAGCTATGATGCTATGTAGAAATTTCATGAATTGATATTTCCTTTGCAAGTTCATAAATTTCACCTCTTTCGAGGTTTCGTGGATCTAATAGCTGTGAATTATCAACCTTAGGGATGAACTAAAATATAAATTAAAGCAACAAACAATGGACAATATTTCACTTCACACCAACCCCAATACACTAGGAAATGCAAGAGAGAAGCTACCAAATATATGGCAGCAAGTTTCGTCCCTTTGGGGTGATCTTTTCATGCATAAACCATATTAGAAACCACTGCAATCAATGGAGGTTTACAACAACAAATCTGTCCTAATCCCTTCAATATAAATGTCAAAATCCCTAACAATTTCAACATTAAGTTATGTTGTATGTATAGGACACATAAGTGTTGGAAACTATGAAGACAATGACAGCTGAAAATCAAATATGCAATAAGAAAATTTTGGACCCCTGAAAACTTCATATATATAGATAAGAGATGGAGTACATATTATCGTCTCATCAGAAGATGGTGCAAGCCTCCAAGCTCTCCAAAACCCTAGCTAGGGAAAACCAATAAAAACCCCACATCGACCAAAGATATCACAACGAGGTAGAATCACCACTGACAATTCCTCCTTGGCCTCAAGTGAGGCGTCTTCTCTTTTCCTCCTTAAAAAGTACAATTTAGGGTTTATCACCAAACAATAACTCCAATGCCTCCTTGGGGATCAAGCTCTAGCCCTAGCTTCAAGAATGATCCAAGAAGCACCAATGCTCCTCCTCTTATATCTCTAACCCAAGTGTAGAGAAGAATAAGGAAAAGTGCATGGTCAATTATGATATCGTCATCCCCAACATGTTGCTCCCAAGATCAAACCCTAGCATCTCACAAGAGCAATCTTTGAACAAAAACACTTTCTTCTCTCTTCATGACTTCTCATGGGCTTTCCTCAGGAACCCCAACACCTTCCTCCTATAATGTTATATACCTTGGATCTAAAAATATAATATAGAACCAAATCATTGACATAAAAGAATAAACACAAGAGAAATTGTAGAGAAAACCCTTGAGCTAGGGTAACACCATTTTCCATTCCCTAAGGAAGGATATGACTCCAAGAGCAAAGCTTGATACAATTACAATATTCTTCACTATGTTCGTTACATTCCTTATACTTCCTTATATACTACTATCTACGTCCTAACAACATTCTAGAGAAGGAACCTTCTAGTAAGCCTTCTCACCTTCATGGTGTTCACACTATTACATGGGCCTTATTTACTAGAAATGGCCTCCATACATAACAATACATAGCTATATAAGTATTATTATTCCACTTGGGTACCTCCCTAGGTATATTTCATATAAGAAAAGAGTACAATGATGATAATGATAAATGACTCCCCTTCCTCTATTTATGTGAGAGGTGAAGGGAGGTCACCAATGACTAGTGGACCTCATCCAATACAAGCAACCTACAAGGTACACATAGGTCCACTCAAGTGAATCCCTTCCTCCATGAGTGACACATGTAAAGCTCGAAGGTGATGACAATAAAAGAGCAAGGGTCCAAATCATGAGCACTACTCCCCAGGGCCCAATGCTCCTGCACCGAGGGTCCAAATCTGCAATGCATCTCCAAGGTCACGTGTCTGCTTAGGGACCACCATGCCTACGTGTTCACTCCCTCAACCCAAGCTTCCTCATGTCAATTGTAAGCCTCCATGCAAGCCACCGAGTAACCTTGTGTTGGCACAGGGGTAGACCTGGTGTTCAACGCTACAACAATGCACCAAAAAACCCCCAACTACCAGCCCTTTCGGAAACACCTGCGAAGCAGATGAAGTCTCACCCGAGGTAGAGGCATGGGTGGTTGCAAGACTCAAGTGTTTGCAATCTTAGCTGGGACACAGATCTGTGATTACAAATCTTAATAAAGCACTTAGCACCATCAGTTCCACAATATGAAATCAATAACCACTTCACTGATAAAACAGGGCTTCACAGCGTTTACAACGATCTAGTGTATTCAAGCACTTAGCATATGTAAAATAGATCAGATCTGGTAGATCAAGCACTGAGCATATTCATGTATACCAGATCCAACATTCTACACATCATTAGCACTAAGCATAAGCAGATCTATCTAATCATCTCAAAGCACTTAGAAAATAACACATCCATGCATTAGAACAAGGTATAAAGCAGAACAACACAATGTTTATGTGGTTCACCCCCACCCTGGGGCTACGTCCACCAACTCTTCTTCTTTATTAACATCTTCAATAGGCTACAAGCACAAAGCCTCAAAATCCTTACTTTGCATAGGACAAAAGATCTGCGCAGCTTGCTAGATCCTTCTTCCTTGCGTTACAACACAAATCCTTCTACAACTTATTACAACGACTTGCACTTAGCTCTACAAGTCTCACACATGCACAAAGCACTTACAAACCTTACTTGCACTTAGCACATATCACATATCACATAGATGCCGATCTATCACACACTTTTTCCTTTACATTGCCTAGATATTTATTTATACATTACAAAATAGGCCTAAGCATGGGTGGAACCCATGGGTCGACATCCCAATCCCATTACATAATTCCAAAAACCCAAAAAGGACCCAAAAGTGGGTCGAGATCCCATGATCTCCGCTTCATTTTGCGCTCCTCCTTCGACAGGCTATTGAAGTCCAAAATAGGTCAACATGACCAAGAATCTCCCAAAACTTGGTCAAGGGCCAACATGCCCCTAACACTCACCTATGACTCGTCCCAAGTCACTCTGGTCTGATCAGTTCTGCCTCAAATGCCTCGAGCTTGGCACGAGCTGCTTCAACTTGCTGCTTTGCTTTCTGGAGCTACGACTCCAATGCGTGTAACTATGGGTTCTCAGTGAATTTTTCATAGGTCTGACCATTGTGGTTACTCAATTTCTTGCACTGCAAGGCAAGAGCTTTTAATCTGTCGACTATGCTCTAGGCAGTTGCTTCCCTTTGGTCTTGTATCTCTTGAGGGGTCTTTGGTACTGTGCGTAGCTCCAAGTCTGCTATGTGTTGTTGTAATTGCTGAATTACGCCTTCAAGTTGTGCCACCTGCTATATAACTCTCTCTTCGACCTATGCTTCGATGGCTATTACAGAGCGAAGTGTTCTGGTGACCCTTTCCTTGAATTTGAGTTGCTCTGTGAGAAACTGTTCCTTTTCTCTATGCATCTGGGATTTCTCTTCATCGAACTGTACCTGGAGAGAAAGCTTCTCTTGTTCTGCAGTACTACGCTGCTCTAGAAGGTCTCCCTGTGCTTGTGCCAAATCCTGGGTGGCTTGTGTTGTCTCTTCTTGAGCTCGTCGAAGGTGAGCTTCAACTTTATCAGTGATCTAGTGGAGTTGAGCTGGCTCATCTCCCAGTTCTGGTGTGCCGGATGACAAAGGCATAGTAGAAAATGCACGGCTGGACTGTAGTGGCTTCTGCACTCCTTGGAGCTCGTCCTTAATCCGATGGAACACTTCCTCCTGCTTAGCTTCTTGCTTCTCTACTATCTCCAACGAAGCATCATTCAGGGCGGCTACTATGAATTTGAAGTCATTTGCGGTAAGGATAGTCTGGAATTTGGTCATAGTTGATTTTACTTTCTTCCGGGATGAAGGCTTCAGGGGGGAAACCTTTCTTTTCTTCGAGGGGTCCTCTCCCTCTCGAGGCAGTGTAACCTCTCCTTTATTTTGCTCGACCTCTGTGCCATCTAGCTCTCTGTCATCACCTCTTTGCTCAGGTGAGATGGACGCAGTCTTTACTGAGGTACTATCTATATCCTAAGGCTCTTCAGTCTTCTTTGTCTTGCTTGGTCTGGGGTAATCATGCGCTGCTTCGGGACTATCTATATCATAGATCTCTGCAGGGTCTACTGAAATGAGGAGGTCCCTCGACCACTCCTTGGTGATTTCTTCCAAGTAATCCTCTGTCAACTTGTAGTATGATTGCAACTATTGTTTATGCTCATCAGCGTGCGCTGTGATATAGATGAAATGGTGGTCCATGCTGAATTTTATTAGGGGCCTGAACCTGTGGAGTTTGTTTGGGGTTATACGAGGCACAAACTGGATGGCGATCTTCAGTTGGTTGTAATATGTGTGGAACACGACATTTGAATGCCATTGCTTGTTCATATCGTTGGAGTATCACAGTGTACTGAACTTCGCGGCTAAAGGTTCAAAGGGCTTGATGTCCGGGAAGGTCACACCTTCCGGCATCTCCCATGCGATGAAAGTGATCAGGATGAGAAGCTAGCTGAAGTGGAACTCGTATCCTTGGTCTTGCACTTCCTTGCAGTCCAATTCCAACTGGTTCACCAAGTACTTCGCCCAATTCATTTGTAGGCTCTCCGTGTACTTTCCTGCGAGGTTGACTACAAATCCGGTCACTTAGGTGGGTCGGTTCTTGCGAACTAATTTTCCTGCGATCAATTGACAGGATAAGCACACTGCGTCGCTCTGGATAGAGGCTACCTTGTAGCCTCGCATGCCCTTCTCTACATTTCTGTAAGTATCCTTTATCTTCTGGGCGAGAGCACGATCCATGGTCTTTCCAGGGTAGAAATCCTGTGGGTCAGGGCCTTGAATGCTTAGCCCTGTGATCTGATTGATCAATGTCGGATCCATTGTGATGCAGCGGTTCAGCCACAAATAACCTCCATGGTAACATGACAACAACAATTTGACGCATGCGTTCACCTCTTGGTGTCGTTCGAAGTGCAAAATCTTCATAACGTTCAGTAGGGTGGACTGAGTGAGGTTCTGGGTCCATGACTGAGGGATAATCTTTGAGTTCTTTTCTTCAGTCCTGGTCAGATACTTATGCGGGACGAGCATGCTGTAAACCTTCCTATCACCGAGGTTGAAGTCGCTAAAATTCAACGCTGCGAGCTTATCCTGGTCGACACGAACTGTGCGCACTCCTTTCAGAAGGTATGCAGTGACCAAAGCATATTCAAATTCTTTGGGTACATTTTCACGATTGATTGTGCCGCTCAGAGGTGGTAGATAGGCAGGTGAAATGCTTAGAATCAACTTAGTATTCATGAGGTTGTCTCTGTGTTTAGTTCGCTTTTCATCTACCTGTCAAGATGGTCCTGCTCGAGCAGTGGATGGAGAGGCTGGCAGTCCTCTCATTGATGATGCTTGAACACCTGTAGACACTCCTCTCTCCAACACTCCTCTTTCAGTCATTAAGTCGAGGAGAACTTCCGTTACTGATTCTTTAACTGTGTTGAGCTCGTTGGACATACGTTCTTGGGATTAAAATTATCGGGGTCACGATGATCTTAGACACTGCACAAGAATAAACAACAAGAGCACAATGATCACTGTATACAATTGCTAGTCAACGGGCTTCAAATTCTCAGTTAACAAAAGTGTTCTTCGTGCATGGTGCGACGAGATAAATAGGCAACTTGACAATGGTTTGCTTGCAATGGGTATGAAGCCTCATTAACTCTTGTTTTCTCCATTATGGTGTTGTCCAACAGTCTGATGACAAACCTTTATTGCCTTTCTGCCCGTTCGAAGCAGAAGTCGAATGGATATATCGGTCCCAACGACTATATTTCTTCGCCATGGTGAAGTGCCATGTGTCGTTGTTCTGATATCCCGACGAAGCTCCAATTCTGCAATTTTTCTGTCTGTGAAGTTCCCTCTGGAGTCTTCTATAATTTTTCAATCTTAGCCCTCTTCTTACTTAGCTTTCTAGCCTTCTTTCGAGTGAGCTTCGTCTCAATAGTCCTTTTTCCATTTTGATTCTTATCTTCTTTTGACATAGTTGCTTCGCGCTGTTGAAGTGATTTCTTAGGATTCAGGGGTAATACCTATTCTTTGTTTGGGATAGATACTTCAATCTTCTGTGAGTCCTCTAATGTTCCTACAGCTTCGACATCTGGGCTTATAGTGTCAGATGGCTTCGATTTGTTCTTCTGTTCTTCAATCAACTGTGCAATCTTTTTGGTCATGAAATCTTTTAGTTCTTGTTTCTTCTGCTCCAAAACTTCTTTTTCTTCTTTTCGTCTGGCTTGATCTCCTTCAATCCAAGGTTTCCCTAGTAACATGGTAAACAGGGCATTGTCTTCAATAAATTTAATAATTTCAAAATCTTCTTTTGTCGAAGTTCCATTGGCATTCATAGGTATTTGAGCGAGCCTTCCACACAGGTTTACCAGTTTTCCTTTGAAGAATCCTATTCCTCCTAATGAAGGAATCATAGCAGGCCTCCCTATAGCTTCCCAAGATCTTTATGTCATGATATTCACGTGTGTTTCTTCATTTAGAACACAGTCAATGTTGAAGTCTCATGTCCTTACTTCGATGCATTCTTTTCTTTTAAAGATCTCTGATAACTTAACATGTCAGTGGTTATTCAAGGTTTCTTTCATCTATAGCAATACTTTCTCGGATTCTTTATGAGGTTCAGCTATTTCTGGATCTGCCTTAGGGTTTTCTTGATTCAGATTCACTTTTTCAAACTTAGCAATCATTCTAGGACAATCCAATACTTTATGGTTTAGATCTTTACAACAAAGACAACTAGGTCTTCCACCAGGGCATTCCTTATCCAGATGTCTCGGTTTTCTGCAGCTGTAACATAGGGTTAATCCTCTCTTTCTTTTAAATGATCCCCAACCTCTTCTTTACTACGTACTAGGATCATGGTAGCCAACCTGCAACAAATTCTTTCTAGGATCTTTCATCCATTCGTTAGTCCAAACATTCTTTCTATGCATGGGTATAACATATCTATCACTATTCTTATCAGATCTACTCATATCAAACCTTCTTTCATCTATTAATGTCCTAGTTTTCAAACTAGGACAGACTCTATTAAACATACCTAGATCCATACTTTATAAACAAAAAATTCCACTTATCTTACTTCTATAGAGCACAAAGCTTCCAGATCTAAAACTTTTAATTATTATTACCTTTATCAGAGCACAAAGCTTGCAGATCTTACCTCTTTTAATCAGAAATTTCCACTATTACCTTTCTTAGAGCACAAAGCGTTCAAATCTTGCTTTAGTTTCGACCTCCTTTCTTTAGATCGGGCTTCTTTCTTTCAAATCCGACCTCTTTTCTTCAAATCAGGCTTCTTTCTTTCATCACAGAGCTTTATAAATCGAGTAGGATACTGCAAACTAGGGCATAGATCTTTGCACAAGGCTTTTAGGTCAACCTTTTGCACAAAGCTCCTTCTTCTTAGTTCCCAGTAATAACAGTTTCAAGTCCCGGCAACAGATCCGTTTGTTGGCACAGGGGCAGACCCGAGGCTCAACACTACAACAACACACCAACAAAACCCTAACTACCAGCCCTTTCGACAACACCTACAAAGCAGATGAAGTCTCACCCGAGGTAGAGGCAGGGGTGGTTGCAAGACTCAAGTGTATGCAACCTTAGCTGGGACACAGATTTGTGATTACAATACTTAATAAAGCACTTAGCACCATCAGTTCCACAATATGAAATCAATAACCACTTCGCTGATAAAACAGGGCTTCACAGTGTTTACAACGATCTAGCGTATTCAAGCACTTAGCCTATGTAAAATAGATCAGATTTGGTAGATCAAGAACTGAGTGTATTCATGTATACCAGATCTAACATTCTACACATCATTAGCACTAAGCATAAGCAGATCTATCTAATTGTCTCAAAGCACATAGCAAATAACACATCCATGCATCAGAACAAGGTACAAAGCAGAACAACATAGTGTTTACGTGGTTTACCCCCACCTTGGGGCTACGTTCACTAACTCTTCTTCTTTATTAGCGTATTTAATAGGTTACAAGCACAGAGCCTCAAAATCCTTACTCAACACAGGACATAAGATCTATGCAGCTCGCTAGATCCTTCTTCCTTGTGTTACAACACAAAGCCTTCTACAACTTCTTACAACGACTTGCAATTAGCTCTGCAAGTCTCACACAGGCACAAAACACTTACAGACCTTACTTGCACTTAGCACACATCACATAGATGCCGATCTATCACACATTTTTTCCTTTACATTGCCTAGATATCTATTTATACATTACAAAATAGGCCTAAGCATGGGTGGAACCCATGGGCCGACATCTCAATCCCATTACATATTCCCAAAACCCCAAAAAGGACCCAAAAGTGGGCCAAGATCCTATGATCTCTGCTTTGTCTTCCGCTCCTCCTTCGACAGGATATCGAAGTCCAAAATAGGTCAACATGACCAATAATCTCCCAAAACTTGGTCAAGGGCGAACACCTTGTGTTGTTTAGGGCTCAACTCCCTCCTCCGGAATGCACAACAGTCCTCCAAGCAAGCAACCTCCCTTCATGTGTCGACTAAATGAAGAAGTCACCAGGGTCTATAGGTCTCCAACGCTTTGAGGAAGAATGTCATATAAGCATCCATACAAGGTCTAACAACCAAGAGTAAGCCACCTACGATGTGCAAGTCCTTTGTGGAACACCAAGGGTCTACCATACATATTCATAACACATCCCATGGAGTACCCCCAAACATGGTTTCAACACTTTCAGAGTAAGCTCGAACGCTAACACTTATATTATATTTATAATTAAGGTGTATGTTAACTTCTATTTGCCTACAATATGCACACAAACAAAACACACGGGACATGGTTATCTCATGTTGAGATTTGTATATGCCTAGATGCATTTTAGTATAGTTGTAGCCATGAAAGAAATTTTTAACTCTTGCCATGATTTTGTTTTCTTACTCTTATATCATGATTTTTTGATGCTTGTTATGATTTCCTTCAATGTTTATATTTACATTTAAATTGCAACTGTATTTAGAGTGTTCTGATTTTGCTTTGCATGCTTTTATTTCCACAACTCGTTAACTAGCCATGAGGATTCTTGCAAGTCTTCACTTGAAAAAATTCACCCTTGCTTGTTGGTCTTTTAGAATATTCCACTTCTAGAAAAGTAATAAATTCCGTCTATTTTTTTATTGTGCAGCGTTTTTGAGGGTCCTGATGTTTCCATCTCCAGTCTCAAAGATTTGTTTGTACATGTCCTGCTATGTTGCAAGGCATCTTACTCATTCGTTTATGAGCAAATGGGCAACAAAAATAATTTCACCTGAGAATAATCGGCATCACGGATACCAAAAATCCTTAATGCAACATCATTGCTTAGTAGGTAAGCTCCTCATTTATCTATGCATTCTCATATAGCTTATGTTCTTTTTTCTATTCTTTTGAATTTGCTATAATAAATCCCCTCACTTTGCATCATTTGCGAGTGTTAGCTTGTTTCAGTGTCACAACTCCTCATTTATCTATGCATTCTTGTATAGCTTCTATCCTTTTTTCTATTTTTTTTACTATGTTATAATAAATCTCACCACTTTGCATCATTTGCGAGGGTTAGTTTGTTTTAGTGTCGCAACTCAAGACTTTGCTCTATCTTGTGTGGCATGGCATCTTATTTAGCGATGGATGACCAAAAGGGAAATATCCAAACCTGCAAAAAGGGGGTTTACAAATTCTTGTTGTTGCCTCCGTACAAAGTAGTGAAGTTGAACCAACAAAGAGGCGATTCTGAGAGCACTTGAGAATATTAAGATCGAAGTATACCAAATATCGCTAATTTAAAGGCTTCAATTTCTAGGTAAGTTGTTCAATTACCTAAGACTACTATGTTTTTCATATATACATATTTATAATCAACGTGTATATTAACTTCTATTAGCTTGCAATATGCACACAAACACAACACGTAGGACATAGTTATCTCATGTTGTATATGCATGGATATCTTTGTTGAATGTAGCTATAGTGTAACAAGAAATTTTCAGCTCTTGCTATAATTTTGTCTTCTTACTTTGATGTCATGGTTTTCTTATGCTTTCTATTATTTTTTTCAATATGTATATTTTGGATGTATATATTGTTAATGTTTAAGCCATTATTATAGTTCTTTGCATTTCAATAGATAACAACAACATAAGACAAGATCACTGGGAAATACACAATCACAAGAGACACAACATTTATCCCGGGAAACCCTCTAGGGGAAGAAAACCCAACAAAACTTCCTTATTATATATAGCCAATACAATGCCAAGAGATAACTCAAGCTAATACAGAAGACCCTCTCCTGAAGACACGTCACTCTCTCTCTCTCTTCTCCAACTGTTGTGCCGAAACTTGTCTCTCAATGAGCAAGTGAGGTGTGTGTCTAAGTGAGGCACTAGCCTCCTTATTTATACTAATCTGGCACGTGTGAAGTGTCTCTTCACTGGTAGGGCCGACTTCTTCTTTTTCCTATTACAATTATATTATGACCAATCCGCAAAAGGGGATTTGGTCCTTTTACAATAGCCGACATGATCAATCGACAATGGGGATTGATTCAATGAATAATATATCAAATAATAATAAGAATACACTTTGCAGTTACATTATTTCAACACTCCCCCTTAACAAGAAGGGTATCCTTCAACAATATCGGGCGAGAGAGAGATCTGCATCATCAGTGGCATTAGGAGGACAACATCATCAATATCATCTTAGAACAATGACTGACATATCTATAAATCATCAAAAGTTTTCTTCATCGGCAGCATCATCATTCTCAAAGGAATGCAATCATCATCTGCATCAATATGGATTAGTATAAAACTAATACATCATCATCACAACACGAGGCTGGCTCATCATCATAATACTAGACTGGCTTTACGTCACATCGATCAAGTTGGAAGCACAGTTCTAGTCTCATCTCATAGTCTTGCTTTACATCACAACAATAAAGCTGGAAGCAAGATACTCATCCTACTTTACGTCACAACCATCAGGTCGGAAGCAAGATACTAGACTGACTTTACGTCGCAGCTATCCAACTGTAAGAACAATGCTAGTCTCATCACATCATATTGCTTTACGTCAAAACCATCAGGTCGGAAGAAAGGTACACGTCCTGCTTTACGTCACAACCATCATGTCGGAAGCAGGGTACTAGACTGGCTTTACGTCACAACTATACAGCCGGAAGTTCAGTACTAGTGATATCACATCATCTTGCTTTACGTCACAACCATCAGGTCGGAAGCAAGAGATGTCTCATCACAATAACTACTCCCCCTTTCGAGGAAGGTCCTTTCGGACTATACCAAGCTTATCTCGAAAGTGCTCAAACTTTACACGAGATAGGGGCTTGGTCAACACATCAACAACCTGTTCATCCGTGCTAACGTACTGGAGCTTTATGGCTCCTCTCTGCACCATGTCACGGATGTAATGATATCAAATCTCTATGTGCTTCGACCTGTCATGGAATACATGATTCTCTGTCATCTTTATGCAGCTCTGGTTGTCACATAGGATCGTGGTTGCTTCCATCTCTAGGTCAAATAGACTAGTCAACAACTTTCGAAGCCATATAGCTTCACAGCTGGCAGAACATGCAATAATGTATTCTGCTTCCGCTGTGCTGAGAGAAATGCTGGATTGCTTTCTACTCTGCCATGAGATCATGGCTGATTCCGAACTAAAACAACATCTAGAATTGCTTTTCCTGTCAGAAACACTTCCTGCCCAATCTGCATTAGTATATCCACTCACTGTGAAATCATGATCTCCATCATAGCCGAGACCCTAATCTATTGTACCCTTAAGGTACCTCATCACATGTTTTGCAGCCACTAGGTGAACATGTCTGGGTTCTACCAGAAACTGACTCAAGGTGTTCACGACAAAACAAATGTCTGGTCTGGTGTTCGTCAGGTACATTAATGATCCAATAATCTGTCTGTATAGCGTGGCATCAATTAATTCTGACGAAGTGTCGACCAGTAGCTTCAACTTTGCTTCCATGGGAGTATTCATGGAATTGCATTCCAACATGTCAAATCTCTTCAGGATTTCGACTGCATACTTCCCTTGGTTAAGGAAGATCCTCTCTGGACTCTGCC
>SNQJ01S0042005.1:0-36548 GCA_010110895.2 Picea sitchensis
TAGGAGATGAAGCGCCAAAAGTCATGTGGGCCCCGTTTGGGTAAGTTAGTACATCAACTTCCCGGGGTTGTAACTTTTGCATATGATCTGCGTTTTAGGCGTATGATAGCTCGTTGGAAAGGTATCGTCGAGGAGATTCATTTTGGGGGCTCAGTAATGCCTTCAATTATCATTGAGAACCTCTATCTTGAAAAACCTTCATTTAGGCCCTCAAAATGGCCCCAAAAGTTAAAACCTTCTAAAAATAGTAAATTGCCAAAATTTGCAGAAAACTGTTTTGAGCCAGTTGGTAAAGGTGGGTGGCCACCAATATCCACCTGGATCACGCATGTTGGATGAGAGAGATAAAAATTTTAAGACCTAGAAGATTACTTGGACGAAATAACCTAACCCTCACATGACAAACATTTTTCCTAGGAGAGGCAAAACCTCACTTCTAGAGGCATGACATAACCTAGGGGGGTTAGGGTTTGGAGGTGAAGTTGACATGCATTGGCACAGGGAAATTTTGAGGGGCTTGAGCCTTGATCTTGAAAGAAGTTGTTTGAATGCTTGACATGTGTCTTTGTGAAGCCTTTCCACTCTCCTACATCACCAATGACCTCCTCCTCGTGCCAAAATGTCCCCTAAAGGGGTGAAGTCCATATGAATTAGTGTTTTCTTATGTGTAAAAGTGAAATTTAAGTGAATTGTTTAATATTATTTTGTAAAAGGGGAAATATTAGGGTTGTTGACCTCTAATCTTGTGTTTTACCCTTAATTATGTGGAAAAAATATCTTAGTGACATTTTGTATAAATAAGAGATCATAAAATCTTATTTTAACATAACTCTTCCTCTTGTGAGAAGTACTTGGTCTGAAATTTTCACTACACTTGGAGTATTTTGCCTCTTATGCTATGCAATAATGATTTTATGGTTATGGTTGATGATGATGATGGTGCACTATCTCTAGGAGGTCATTCTCTTTCTTTTGTGAAGGTTTACTTTGGCATGTTAAGGCTTTTTCTTGAATGATATGGTCTCTTTACTTTGTTATTATTAATGGTGATTCAAGATAAGGTTGTTTTGGCCAAGGCTATATAGGGAGTATAAGGATATACACCCCTATCCTATTTTCCACCATAATTGTTAACCTTTTAAAGTTATTTTGCAAGGGTTTTGTTGAGGAAGTAAGAGGATTTACACCCCTCATCTTCAAACCCTAGCTAGGTTGCTTTCCTTGGGAAGTAAGAGGATTAAGTATTCCTAGATCCTTATTTTTGACCCCATTAACCCATAACTAAAGGAACTAGTCTTGCATTGGAGAAACAAAATATTGCATTGGAAAACATGATTTCTCATCCTTTTTACTTTTTGCAACTTGGATTGTCTTCCTTGCACCTTGGGAACCTCATAGCCACTAGGATGTCCCCATCAAAGGGATACTCCTAGATTCTGTTATAAATTTACATCTTCAGCCATTAGGGCTGCAAAAACCCTAACTCATTTTCTTGAATAACTCTCTTATCAACCATTGGAATTTTCCCAAAGTTTGCACACTTACTCTTCTTGGTCTAGCACACTTTTTGGAAAAGTTTGGAGGATTTTTAGTGTCTTATTTTTTTGCTGTAATAAATTGATTGTTACAGCCATAAAGATGCTATAATTTTCTGCAGAAAAGTGTTTACAACAACCTTATCTTCTCATGCTAGTATCTTGTATTTTCATCTTGAGTTTTGCTAGTCTTTCTCTAGTATCTTATACTTGATCTCTAGCATATATTTTGCAGCTTATGGTGCCATCTTATTTCTGATATAAATTTTTACTAGCAACTGCTATTTGGTACAACAAGATTAACTTGCTTGTCCAATTGAATATATTGCAATATATGCTTGTTTTTCTTATGTCTCATGCAGGTATTCCACCATTTGCAGGTTACTCAACATACTTGGAAACCCTTGGACCTTCCCAAGTATTCATTCCAAGACCTTCATACCATTTATATTTGAACTCTAGGGACTTCATCTCCATCTTCATCAATATTCATTTCATTCCCCCTCAGGTCACTGAGATTCCTCCCTTGAGGTGACTACCTCACCTCTAAAGTGATGGGGACACCTGCCTAAGGTGAAAGTGGGTAGGTGACCTCTTAGTTGTCACCATTTAGTGGTTGGGTTGGGATTTTACCATCCTACAACTTGTGCGATAAATTTTTGGCGCCGTTGCCGGGGATGATTTTGAATCCTCTTCGAAACCCTAACAACACTTTGGAAAGATATCCCAAATCCTTTCCCTTAGATTTCCCGGTGACTCCACCCAAGGGACATTCCCTTTCCACCTTTATTGATGAGCTCATCTTGAAGCTCATCTGGTGACTCCACCTTCCTAGAACCCTTCATTTCCCAAACGTTTTCCCTTGGGAGGTTCAAGCCTTCTAAGGTCTACCAAAGAAGGCCTCCTCTCAAGTCTCCTACTGCCAAAACCCTCTTCCACAGTACCCTTCCTCTTGCTCCAATGGCTCACCCTTGGGAAAAGGACCTCTACAAACCTCTCAAAATGGACAACATCCAAGGATACCCTAATATAATGCCAAAGGAAGTGAACAAGTGGTTTCCAAAGTTCCCAGGAAACAATGTGATAACCGTTGAGGACCATATTGATTTCATGGTCTGAGACATGGAAAATGAAGGTATTGAGCATGAAGATGTGGCCATGAATTTATTTTCCTCATCATTAATTGAAGAAGCCCTTGATTGGTTCAGAGGAGTCCTTGACAATCATCTCACATCCTACAAAGATTTTTCCAACTTATTCAAGAACATATGGTCAACAAAGATAGATGGTGGGACACTTGAGGATCAATTTAATCAGATAAAGAAAAAGGAGAATGAAACAGTAAAGGAATTCAACACTAGATTTGACAGGTTGTATAGTCAAATTCCAACAAATTTCTGTCCTATAACATCATTAATTCGAATCCTTTACATGAATGCTTTTGAAGGGAAGTTTAGATTTATTCTCAAAGACAAAAATCCCACATCATTGGCACAAGACAAAGAGTACAATATCGAAATTGAAGAAAATCTCCTTGATTCAAGAATGGAACCTTTTCAGTACCCTCGTGTCAAAGCAGAAGAAAAGACTAAGGTTTCCAACAACATTTCTCCTGATCTGATTGCCCTCTTAACTCAAAATATAGACTAGATGAATACTCAGTTTATCCAGGTGCTGAATCTGACTATGGGCCGTTTGAATATAGTGAAAATAAATCAATCTGATCCTAGAACTCAATTTTCTAGACAACAGAGAGATGCCACATGTTGGAAACTAAGGCCTCAACAAGAGGCAAAGGCCCCAGATACTTTGAAACTAGTTGGGACAATTGACATAGAAGCTTGGCGCCTTCCATGCCAAGAGCCTCATAGAGAAGATGAATGCCCCCAACGAGATGAATATTCTCCTGATGATAGGAATTTCATGGATATGATCTGTCTTTTCCAAGAAGAGAAAGTCACTCAAGAAAAAATCAATGAAGCTAGAAGACGAGGAGAAAGAGAGGGGAGAATCCGGGCCTTGAATTAGTTGACAGATGATCAGAAGAAGGAACTAAGGAGGAGGGAATATATAACTTACACCAGAAGGAATAAAGCTTCAACCCCTCCATCTCAGCCTGATATTCCTTTTCCATTAGTAGAGAAGGTGGCACAACCACCTCCACCTATGGTACATTATTTTCTCCCTAAGCCAACTCCTACAGACGATATTTAGTTAAATATAGATGTTGCAAGTATGTTTGGAAAACTGAATATGACGATCCTAATGACAAATATGTGTAAGATCCCTTCTGTAAAAAGGGAAGTTTTGAAAGTATTACAGGTGCCAACCAAAAAGGAAGATCCCCCCATCATTTTTAACACTATGTATCTCGATCGGCGAAGGGACAAGTATCCTCCCTTCTACCTTTAATTAGGCATAAATGGGTTCTGCTTGAATAACTACATGCTTGATTCTGGGGCCTCATCAAATGTCATGTCATTAAAGGTGATGGAAAACTAGGTCTGAAGACAACCTGACCCTATGGAAATGTATGTGATATTGATTCACGAAGGGTCGAGTTCTTTGGGGTGTGTGAAGACGCTGAAGTATTTCTGATTGATTTTCCACATATTAGCCTCCTCATGGACATATTAGTGATCGATGTTCCATATGCTCGGGGGACGCTCTTGTCGAGGACATGGTGCTATTCCCTTGGGGTTTTTCTTAGCATGAGCCTTACACATGCATATATTCCCATGTGTGATGACACATATGAAATATTACACAACATGGAAAATATTGATAGACATGTGGTGGATCCGAGGGCCCTAATTATGTCAGTGAACACTATTATGATGTGCCTCCACAGATTATTGAGTATGATCCATCCGAGTTACCCTTCATACAAGCTACCCTTCATACATGAATACTCCATAGAGATGTTTCTTCCATGGACAAATAAAAAGAGAATTGCAAAATACCATGGGAAGGGGCCGGGGTCTATCCAGATTTTGAAGAAAGAAGACGAGAAACATGAAGAATTTTTCAAAGAGATAGTCCGCACAGAGCCTCCATGCATTGATAATACACCTTGCATCGATTTTACTGAAAGAATTCTTGCACTCATGTGGGACAAGAAAAAGGGAAAGCCTAGATATGACTAGTGAGATAACAACTCATGGATTGGCCCTTACATAATCAAGAAGAATTTCGATAACGAAAAGTACTATTTGACAACATTAGATGGGAGAAATATGCCATTACCATTGGATGGATCTCTTCTCCAACCTTACATTCAGGTCACAAGACTTCTTCAAGGCCCATGCCCCAGGTAAGTAGGTAGGTCATCTTGCTTTCCCCTACATTTTCATCTTGATTGCTCATATTAGTTTAGATTCATTTCATTTTCACTTTTATCTACTTGCATATTGATTTCATGCTTAGTTTAGAAATTTTTGAAAAAACGTCAAAATTTTTCTTTTCTAGATTAGTTTTCATTTTGGATTTCTATATATATATGGATGAAGGGTGATAGCACCACCCTAGATGCTCTGATCCACTTGTCTAATTTTTTGCAGGAACATGTATACCGGGAGATGTTGCAGTTCTCATGCACTCTACAATGAGCATGTGTCCCCAAGTAGGAGCCATATGTTATCCCCATTTTTTGGATAACTAAAGAGATTATGTCTCGAGGCCCTCAAGTTACAAATATGGAGTGCTGAGAGACTACATGACTAACAATATCATTTTTCATAGATGGATACCCTTCTCACCACCACAAAGGTTGCATATTTTCAGATGGCATCCACCACACCAGCTGGCTTTCATAAGGAAATGGGCCTTTCTCCATGAGGTACAAGTCAGGTATTATGGTGAGTGTCATTTCAATATTTGAGGCATTTGAGTATGTTGTATCTTAGACTACTTTAGATTTCATGATATATGCTTGGACATTATGCCTTTTGCCCTGCTTCATCTTGGTGGTTGACATTGTTCCCTAGTAAGTGGTTTTCCTTGGAGATGGGTTTGCTACTAGGAAATCCCTTGAAGATCCATCGTACCATTCTCGACCATACTTACCACTTTCCGTCACTATTTCCCCCCATTTCCTTATCTCTTGGGATTTTAGGGTGTAATGACCCAAGAAGGGGTTGTCCCTCATTCTATGGGAAGAAGGGGATGAAGACCCAGAGGGATTGATGTTGGATAAAAGATAAAATCCTATGTATGAACCTTCTAGATGCTTCACCTAGGGATCACCCAAGAAAGCAATGAAACACTTATCTTTGAGAAAAGGGGGACCCATAGTAAAATGTGATTAAGAATGCTTAAAAGGTTATTTGAAGGATAGAAGGTCTCATTATGAGCCAGCCTATCTTATCCATGAATATCTAGTGGTATGAAATTACCAACATTTGGTCATGAAGCTAGGGTAATGGATCTCAATTGCATGGCTGAGAGAAAGGGGGTCTCATCATGAGCCAACCTTATCATTTACACTAGGTGTTTGTGGGTGACACTGCCATTATCTGGACACCACGCTAGGGAAGTGGCCTTCAACCTTTCCTTAAAATTAATGAAAGAATGGAAAAATAATGGACTTGGAAAAATTGCAATGCAAACGAAGGTGCCATAGACCCTCTACAAAGGCACCCATGAATGAGACACTACAACCCCTTGTATGTCATGAACCCTATTCCCATTGAGTCTTGACCCAAAACACTTCACCCACTTTACATGGATTAGAGAGGGATCTCTTGGAAACTAGTCCTTGACCTAGGGAAAGATCTACCCAATAGGACACCTCGTCAACCTTCCCATATTCAAGCTTGGAAAATCGTATAATGTCTTTGAGCACTTAATTGTTTGATATAGTAATATTTGATGCACATGCTTAGGTGGCTCATTTATTGATTTGATTTACTTATCATGATGCTATAGCTTGAGATCCTTGGAGGGCATGCTTGTTTGTCTTTGCAGGACCTAGTTGGTGGATAGTTTTGGAGGAACAAGCCTAGCTTGGGCTTCCATGGGGCTTGAATCCCACATGTGGATGATAAGGGTCCACATGTCGGATGAGAGAGATCAAACTTTGAAGTCCTAGAAGATGACTTGGATGACATAACCTAGCCCCCACATGCCAAACGTTTTTTCTAGGAGAGGCAAAACATCACTTCTATAGGCATGACATCACCTAGGGGGGTTAGGGTTTGGTGGTGAAGTTGACATGCTTTGACACAAAGATGTTTTGAGGGGATTTATCTTGGATCATGAAGGAAGTTGTTTGGATGCTTGACATGTGGCTTTTGGAATCCTTTCCACTCTCCTCCATCACCAACGACCTCCTCCTAGTGCCAAAACATCCCCTAAAGGGGTGACATCCATATGAATTAGGGTTTTCTTATGTGTAAAAGTGAAATTTAAGTGATTTTTTTAATATTATTTTGCAAAAGGGGAAAGATTAGGGTTGTTGACCCCTAATCTTTTGTTTTACCCTTAATGATGTGGACACACTATCTTAGTGACATTTTGTGTAAATAAGAGATCATAAGATCTCATTTTAACATAACTCTCCCTCTTGTGAGAAGTACTTGGTCTAAAATTTTCTCTACACTTGGAGTATTTTGCCTCTTGTGCTATGGATTAATGCTTTTATGGTTATGGTTGTTGAGGATGATGGTGCACTATCTCTATGAGGTCATTCTCTTTCTTTTGTGGAGGTTTACTTTGGCATGCTAAGGCTTTTTCTTGAATGGTATGGTCTCTTTACTTTGTTATTATCATTGGTGATTCAAGATAAGGTTGTTTTAGCCAAGAATAGATAGGAAGTATAAGAATATACACCCCTATCCTAGTTTCCACCATAATTGTTAACCTTTTAAAGTTATTTTGCAAGGGTTTTTGTTGAGGAAGTAAGAGGATTTACACCCCTCATCTTCAAACCCTAGCTAGGTTACTTGCCTTGGAAAGTAAGATGATTTATACCCCCAAGGATTTAGTAGTCCTAGCTCTTTCTTTTTGACCCCATTAACCAATAACTAAAGGCACTAGTTTTGCATTGGAGAAGCAAAATATTGCATTGGAAAATGTGATTTCTCGTCCTTTTTACTTTTTGCAACTTGGATTGTCTTCCTTGTGCCTTGGGCACCTCATAGCCACTAGGGCATCCCCATCAAAGGGATACTCTTTGCTGCTGTTATAAATTTACATCTTCATCCATTAGGGCTGAAGAAACCCTAACTCATTTGTTTGAATAACTCTCTTATCAACCATTGGAATTTGCCCCAATTTTGCACACTTACTCTTCTTGGTCTAGCACACTTTTTGGCAAAGTTTGGAGGATTTTCAGTGGCTGATTTTCTTTCTGTAATAAATTGATTTTTACATCCATAAGGCTGATATAATTTTCTGCAGAAAAGTATTTACAACAACCTTATCTTCTCATTCTAGTATCTTGGATTTTCATCTTGAGTTTTGCTAGTCTTTAGCTAGTCTTTCTCTTGTATCTTCTACTTGATCTCTAGCATATATTTTGCATCTTATGGTGCCATCTTATTGATGATATACATTGTTACTAATAGCTTCTATTAGGGACAAAAATCTTAACTTGCTTGTCCAATTGATTATATTGCAATATATGTTTGTTTTTCTTGTGTCTCGGGAAGATATTCCACCATTTGCAGGTTACTCGACATACTTGACAACCCTTAGACCTTCCCAAGACTTCATTCCAAGACCTTCATACCATTTATATTTTACCTCTAGGGAATTTATCTCCATCTTCATCTCATTCCCCCTAGGGTCACCAGGATTCCCCCCTTGAGGTGACTACCTCACTTCTAAAGTGACGAGGATACCTGCCTAAGGTGACAGTGGGTAGGTGACCTCTTAGTTGTTTCCATTTAGTGGTTGGGTTGGGCTTTCCCAACCTACATCTTGTGTAATAACAATGATAACATTTTCTTTAAAAATGTTGAAACACAATCTCTCATAGATAACACATACATAGTCTCTCATAGCCCCACTACTCAGCCTAATCTAAAGGCATTCTTAGTATCCTTTACATAACTTTGAATGCCTTATATATACACTTTTCTTCTATTATTATTTTCATATATTCATATAAATAACATTATCCCCCCAAAAATATCTTCTTCTTCCTCAAGGTCTTTGTTAAAAGAAGTAATATCGCCCTTCCTATTCTTCCTTGTGGAAAATATTTGTACAAACTATCATGCCCATCACCTTATCAATATTCTTGTTTGTTATTGCTAAAGTAACTAGTTACTAGTTGTAAGCCTTTATATTAGTATTACTCCTATAGGGGTCGGTTCTCAAATCAAATATATCCTTAACCTTAATTGAGGCTAAATGGGCATTAACTTTCACATATATACTTACTCTTAAAATTTGATAACCACATGACATAAACATCATATTCTTTATATAAAATCTAACCCATTATATGAGTTTATAATGAATTATTGGCACACATTATGATGACATTTGGAGAAATACAAATCTCTTAATTAACATTTTATAAATTACCATAAGTCCACTTCATCACACTTTCTTTGACCACACATGAATTTTTAAGGATATGTTACCCACACATGAGTTTTTAAGGATACGTTATTGAAACTACTAAATCATCTAGTACCATTGATGTACCTTTTAATCCCAATACCATCAACATACTTGAATACTAGTTTTAAAAAACTATCCATAGAAATCCATATATACATAAACATAACATGTGTCAAGTGGTTTATAATTTACCATTTCCTAAACTCATCGTACCTTTAAATTTATATATTTCCATGCTTTGTAAGCCATTTTTTCCAATTTTCACAAATTCTTGCTTATATCAAATCAAATTACAATCACTATATAATAATTATCTTGTTTATATTAAATTACAATCACTATATAATAATTATCTTGTTTATATTAAATTACAATCACTAGAATATATAAAAGGAAGAAGAATAACCAATATTCAACAATAAGTTTAGTATACATTAACAACATTATTGTATGCCCATGTATTATACACACTATTAAATATAGAGTATATGGAGGAAGACGAATAACCAATATTCAACATTAATTAATCATACATTAAGTTTTGTATACATTAACAACATTATTGTAAGCCCATGTATTATACACACTATTAAATGCAGCATGTTATTACTTTTAGAGTATTCCTATTTTTTTTTTAATGATTTTATTGTTTTTAGGGTCCTATCTTTATAAGCAAGTCTTTAAGTCTTTGAAATAGTGAGTAAAATTATGTATCGAGTAATATAAAAATGATAAAATATACAATCATTCATTTTAAATAAAATCTTTATAATATTTCAAATTTTTATTAGAAATTTTATTCTTAATAAGAAGATTTTATAGTTATGAGATATGAGTTTAAACAAGTTTCATTAATTTTTTGTATTAAACAATATGATGATTAATATCATTTGAGATCAAAATTAATCCATGTAAATATTTAAAATATTATTGTTTTTCATTTTAATATTGAACAATCTAATGATAATAATGATTAATATCAATTAAAACTAAAATTAATCCTATCAAATCCATGCAAATATTCAAAATACTTAAATAGATAGTTTTATTATGTAAAGGAACGAAGAGTTATAACAACATGTATGCATTTAAATAATGATTAATATCAATTAAAACTAAAATTAATCCTATCAAATCCATGCAAATGCATTTAAATAATGATTAATATCAATTAAAACTAAAATTAATCCTATCAAATCCATGCAAATATTTAAAATACTTAAATAGATAGTTTTATTATGTAAAGGAACGAAGAGTTATAACAACATGTATGCATTTAAATATTTATCAAACCATGCAAATATTCAAATCAATCTTACTAAATAGATAGTTTTATTATGTAAAGGAACGAAGAGTTATAACAACATGTATGCATTTAAATAATGATTAATATCAATTAAAACTAAAATTAATCCTATCAAATCCATGCAAATATTTAAAATACTTAAATAGATAGTTTTATTATGTAAAGGAACGAAGAGTTATAACAACATGTATGCATTTAAATATTTTTAGAAATAAAATTGTTATATATTATTAATATATATTTAAATAATGTATAGAATATCAACTAATATTATAGATACATGATTTAATATCACTAAGCTAAGATTATAATTTATTATTATTATTACTAAATTAAATTAATAATTCATTTTCCATATATTTGATTAAAAACATATACGTATAGTAAGATTTTAAAGCAATATTCTCTTTAGTAGTAATATAGGTATATGGCTTGAGTGGGCCTAATGGTTAAGAACATGTGTTTCCTCTTAAGAGGTCATAAGTTCAAATCCAGAGGGGGGTAGGGTATGTATACCTCCATAGACTTTACCAGTCAAATCGCTGGGCGACCTTAAAAATAGATTATTATTATTATTATTATTAAATATAACTAAACTAAAAACAACTTAAAATTTCAACTCATTCGTATCCATAATCATGATGTAGTGAATTTCTTTATTTACACACTCAAATTTTGGTGTAATTGAGTAGAAACTCAGGCTTTTGAACCTTCAACTATGTAGAGAATCCATCCACCCCATAAAAGGGTTATTTTTTGGAGGGAATCACTCAATGCATGGCTCTCTTCCACACTATAAACACAACAACTGCTCTCCCAAATCCAATCCCTACTCCCATTCCCAATGTTATTAATGACATCCTTTCATCCACACGACTCAATGATCCCACTTTAGCATTACTAGTCCTACTAGTATTACTATCACCTTCTCACATTGGTCTCATATTTACATAATATAAATCTAAAGGACATCTCATAAGCATTTATTCTTTTGAAATAATGTTATAACAAATTTTTCCTCACTCCATGCATTTTTCTTTGATGGCCTTCCATTTCCCTCTGCAGACTCCATTTCCCCTTTTTGTTCACTCCATAGCTAAAAATACATATTTTTTGTCCATATACACAACCTACAGTTAGACAACTAGCGTATACACAGGTTGGTCCACTACAACCCACGTACATCGGGTTTGGTGCTCCAAAATTAAAAAATATGTCGGGTTTCCATACCATGTCACGTGATCCATGATCCTTGAATTTCCATACACTGGAAATGCTCCGATTCGACCCTTCAATTCCATTTGGAGGTTATAAATTGAGCCATATCCAAGCCTTGAAGAGAATTCAACATTGAGAGCAAAGACACTCTGGAGAAATTTCACTTCATATTGAGTCTGCATCCCTTTGTCCTTGAAAGTATGAACTTCTTGTGTTCATCTCCCAAGCTCTTCCTATCTTGAGAAGGAGAATTTCATTGAATCCTACTTGTGTGCTTGCCTTTGTGGAGGATTGAAGTGGCAGAGGCCCGGTTGGAGGGACTTAGTTTCTCGGTTTCGATACGTGTCGTTACAAAAGTTTGTCACCTATGTACTTCTGTTGATTACATTAATAGAAATACTCTTTTCTTGTCCAATTGATATCTTGCAAATATTTGTATTGCTTTCCATGGATGCATTTTTTATGCATGTTAATGGATTATGATAATTTCTATGATAACATTATATATCATCACCACATGCTTGCGTATCTTGGTTGTTGAGGACAAGTTGTAGGTATAAAGCTCTAGGTTGTGTGCTCAACGATCGTATTCTTCGGACGTCTGGACGAGGTAGGATTCTAGCCTTCTCTTGTTAGCATTTTCATTTATATAGCATACTTGAGATTATAGTTGATTTCTAGGTGTCGTTCCGTCTGTTGTGGTTTTCCCCTAGCCATAGAGAGATTTTCCTCGTAACAAATGAAGCTACACTAGGAATATAAAATTGTGTTAATCTCGGGATTGGATCACATACATAGTTAGATGAAACATTTAGAAACCCCAACTCATGTTATGTATGGATCTCTTAAGGGGTCCATCCACTCAAATTATTTTTACCTAAGTGCAACTCCTCCAAAACATATATGTTACTAAGGGATGTAGGGACCAACTCTTCCAATTATTTCCCAAATAATTGAGAAATTGCAAGTTACTTCGAATTCCCATGCTCACAAATATTTCTTTCATAAATCATGTATCATGTTTGCAACCAACAAATATGAAAAATTATTCTAAACACCTTTCAAGTCAATTTAGATATTCTTAGTAGCGAAGATCCATTAATTCTAAATCCCTCAAGCCTCTCAAGATTAGGGAGTATTCTTCCATTGAATTTGTTATTATAATGTATGGGTTTTCCACTTTAGTAATCACATACACCTATCCACTTGGACATACCATGATGTAACCCACTTTTGTAATTTTTTCATGGATGTCTCACCTGCTAATGACATTGACACCTCTCATTCATTATACAAAGTATTTTCTATGTTGGACCACTATCCCTTGAGTCACCTTGCCTTAGTATAGATGTGCAACCTCCTTGGGATATATACTGCTTAGGTAGGGCATTAATCCCCAAGGTCTTGGACCATTACATTTCTATTATTAATAATTATTGTTTTCATTATTGGTAGTCTCAATATTTGTAATTTTACCCTCTGTCTCTTGTATGTACCAAGGAGATCTAGTTTTAGGGATCATCAAGAGTTGTTTGTAAAAATAACGTGTTAAGGACGTCACCCCCTTAAAGTGGATTTTTTTTTTAATTCATTTTTTTTCATTCTCAAGACATGACATTACTTATTCTTTCTATTTGTATTATATTTGGGTTAATTGGATCATAATAGATCTATAAATTATCGTAGATATTCCACTGAAACAATTCGTAAAAAAAAATCTTATAATATTCTAAAATCTTAGATTTATGCAGTTTATTTCCTTAGATTCTAGATTTATTATCTCTATTTTATGGCTTAAATTTAAGAAATAACTAAAATATAAAAATGAAAGGACAATAAAAAAATACACACCATCCACATAAATGAACACACGATTTGACCTGGGAATCCCAATACAGGAGAAAACCCATCTAGAAGGTGAGGCCTATGCTCTGATCTCTTTGCTTTAGTTATAATAATGCACATAAAAAGGAATGGAAACTCACTACGGAGTTACGTTTTAACACCGTGGCTTGAGATATTGCTACATAATCCTCCTCCTTCCTCTGTCATGCTTACAAAATAAAACTCTTAGATGTTTTTCTTAGCTATGGAACAAGATACATTGCAAAATAATGGGACCCCTTCTCCTCCTAGCGGACCTATATTTAACATAGTCTGATAGCCATCTAGGGGTAGGGTTTTGACTTCCTAAACCATTAATTGTGATAAGGTTTTGGACCTTCTAGAATCTTCTTGGAAGTCCACGCATGGCTAGCCCCATATGCATGAGTAATAGGGGCTAACTTGGAATCCTCTCATACCATGGTGGTCAACATGATAGGTCAACTTGCGGGAGGCGTAACATTTTCATATGCGCTCCAATTGACGCGACTTTTGTGCCATTGAAAAGGTCTTTGAGTATAGATCAACATTAAGGGATATTAACTAAAATTGAGAAAGTACAACAAAGTATACAAAGTATACAAAGTAGACATCCTCTAATATATCGTGCTTCATATTCTTGCATTCTGGGCCAGTACACATACCCATGTAAGTTGGAAACTGTCTTCCCGACACCAAAATGTCCCGGATCCTTGGAGGTGTGAGCCTCTTTGATAAGTTCCAGTCATTCACCTTTAGGGACATAGAGCTTGTCAAGCTTGTAGAGTAACCCATTCTAGAAATGATAGTTAGCCTTGTCGTCACCTTCTTCTATATGAATTTGGCCCCTGTAGTTGTTGAAACACCTCCTTGAAGTCCTCATCTTTTGTGTATGCCTCTCTGTCTGAATCATGGGTAAAAGGCTCCATGTGCATAAAAGTTACCAAAGCAGTAATCTTGGATGTGGGTGGCCCTTAAAGAATGTCTGCCAACTTTTTTGTGCTTCCCTTCTTATACTTGATGACTAGATGAAATTTTTGTAAAAACCCAATCCACTTGTAACGTTTGGTTTGTTGTAGCTCAATCTGGGCCTAAAAATACTACACCAATTGGTGATCTGTGTGGATGATGGTATCCTTTCCCATTAGATAGTGCTTCAACTTCTTGATGTCTTGAACCAAGGCATGGGGTTCCTTGTCATAGGCAGGGTAGTTGAGAACTGCTCCATGAATATTTAAGAATGATAGCATACATTCCTTCCTCCTTGCATCAAAACTACTCCCATGGCATACCCACTTCAAGAGGATTTTGCAAGTTTGGTAATCCGAGAACTGGTGCTTAAATGATATTTCTTTTCATCTCATAAAAATCATTCTATTGATTCTTCCCCCACTGGAAACTCTTACCACTTGTTTTTATGGTGTGGATTGGTGCAGCTACTGCTGAAAATGAAGCTATGAACTTTCACAAGTAATGTTTTGCCCCAAAAAATCTCCTAACTTTAGTAAGATTTGTAGGAACTAGCCATTTCATGATGG
Source organism: Picea sitchensis (assembly GCA_010110895.2). Classification (NCBI taxonomy): domain Eukaryota; kingdom Viridiplantae; phylum Streptophyta; class Pinopsida; order Pinales; family Pinaceae; genus Picea; species Picea sitchensis. The sequence continues at coordinate 15,033 of SNQJ01S0042005.1, forward strand.
CCTCCCTCTTTTCAGGATCTACTGTGAGTTCCCCTCCACCGACCACATACCCCAAATACACCAATGATTGTTGATCAAACTCACATTTCTTGAGGTTATCCAATAGTCGATGCTTCTCCCGAGTCTATAACACTTGCATGATATGTGAGATGTGTTCCTTCCAGGTAGCACTATAAACCAATATTTGATCCAAATATACCATAACAAATGAATATAGATATGGGTATAATACATCATTCATCAGTCTCATAAATGTAGCCGGTGAATTACATAGACCAAATGGCATGAACAATTGTTCATACAAACCATGCCTCATCTTGAAGGAAGTCTTCTAGGTGTCATCTTCCTTGATGCATACTTGGTCGTATCCCGATTTGAGATCCAACTTGGTGAAATATTTTACGTGCTAAAACCACAGGGGCTTCACTTTGTCGAATAATATCTTACCATGTACATTCATAAAGGGGATTTTAAAATTGTGAAAAATAAAGTCAATATATTGTAGGTTTTTTTTGGGGGGGGGATGTGGGGTAAAAGGGGATTTATAGATATGGGGGGGTAAAAAAACATGTATCTGGTACAAATAGGGGATATCTATTAAAAATAGTGGTTTTAAAATTGGAAAGATGTATTAGAAGGGGGGTTCAACAAAAGGATTTTGGGAAGTATTTATCAATATCTAGTGAAATTAGAGGTATTATTTATTATCCCTTGAACGCACATGCTATGTCACGGGTTCACTAAGTGGAGACCCCATTCCTGCAAATGGTCTAACAAATTATTGATCTTGGGTAGAGGTTATTGATTCTTGAGTGCAATCTCATTCAATGCTTTGCCAAGTCCTATACTTCTTAGGTACTATAATGACAGGTGACCCACAAGGTGAGGTGATTGGTAGAATGATACCCTAGTCCAACATCTATTGCAACTACTTCTTCACTTCATTTTATTCCAGATCAAACTATATATACAACCCAATACTCAGCAATGGGGAGTTTGGAAATAACTATATTCCATGCTCCACTTACCTCTTGGGTGGTAGCCTTTTAGGATCTTGGAACACTCCTCTGTATTCTTATAGAAACTCCTCCAAGGGATGTTTCCTCTCTTTAGTACACCCCTATTGGGATGCATTTACTATTATTTGTTGGATAGTTGGTTGTCATTGATGTCAACCCTTGGAGAAGTTGAGAAGCCCCAAAGGTGTGGCTATGAAGCTCGAAGTTGTTTGAAGAAAAAGAGGATGAAGGAAAATGAAAATGCATGTAGCACACTCTTAAATAGATAGTCCTTTCCATGCCATTTCCAAAAGTAGGTGGCACACCATGTAATTCCTCACGATTGAGGAGTTATGAGGTCATGAAGTTGGAAACCGTGAAGAATGGTTAAGAAACCCCTAAACAGTTGCAACAAGAAGTTATAATTCATTAATTAAGGTTAAACCAATTATAACAAGAAGACCTAAAGTCAAGGAAATAAGTTACTTAGAAAAAGTATAAATACACTTCAAGAAGCCTCTCATAAGCACAATCACATACACAACTTTATTGAATATATTCTATGTGAGTACACTTGATCTAATTGGAAAATTTGAACTAACGAATTTGAGGTAGGGAAGGAAGTGTGAAGGTGAAAGTTTCGGGATTGCAGGTGTGCTAGGGATTTTATGTAAAACCCTAATTCGACTGACCCCCATGGATCAGACCTAGGGTGTCCCACGAGGCACCCTCCCAGGTTGATTAGTTCCTGTCATGCGAGGCACCACGTGACACTCGTCTTGGTCCCACGAGGCTAAGGCAGATCTGAGGGAGAATGCTTGTACTAGGTTGTTGATGCCTAGGAAGGTATGGTTTGAGATGCGATGCAACCAGGTTCTACAAAATGTAAAGGTATGCTATTCTATGTGTTTTGAGGCTTGCATATTTGAAATTTTGGCACATGCTTGAGGCATGTCTTTGTGATTTTTGGTATATGTCTTGAGGCACATATTGGATACTTGGAATAAGGCTTGATGTATGTTATATACTTGAGGCATACCTTGGATGCATTGGAATATATCTTTGGCACATGATTTATGGATTATGGTTGAGGCATATCATGAGTGATATGGAACATGTTTGAGGTACATCTCTTGGTACATGTTTTATGAATGTTGGCACATGCTTGAGACACATTGTTCGAGGTATATATCTTGGCACATAGTTTGGATGCATATATTGGTGATGTTATGGAACATTCTTAGTGATGTTAGTACATACTGAAACACACCTTGGTGATTTTATGGTTCATGGTCTGATACATATTTGGCACATGACTGAAGGAATATTTTTGGCAATGTTGGGCATATGTTTGAGAGATGATCTTGGCTTATGATCTATGTGAGAGGATCTGACAATGTCAAGGACATGTTGGATGACAAGTTGATTTCCAGTGACAGGTTGAAGGTATATCAATGACGTATTGATCATTGATAGATTGACAGTGAGAGGTTGATGATGGTATATCAGTTATAGAATGACAGTGATAGGTTGATGATGGTATATCAGTGACAATGCCAATAATAGGTTGATGTATCGGTGGAAATATAACTGGTAGTGACATGTTGAGTCTACACTTATATTTCAAGGCGACAAGACATGGCAAGGAAAGGGGGTTGTAGCCTCCTTTTGGTTGGTGCTGGATAACACATGGAGTTGGAGCTTCCTTTAGGTTGGAGTCTATAAATTAGGGGGTCGTAGCCTCCTTCTGGTTGGAGACAAAGAACGTAGTGAGTTGGAACTTCCTTCATGTTGGAGTCTGTAAACTAAGGGTTTGGATCCTCCTTCCAGTTGTAGTTGGAGAATTTAGGGAGTTGTAGGTTCCTTTAGGTTGGGGCCTATAAATAGAGGGTTGGAGCCTCCTTCTAGTTGGTGCTAGAGACTTTGGAATTTGGTGCTTCTTATGAATGTAATCTTTGATATATAAGAAAGCATTCCATTGTTTTCTCCCATTTGGTTTTCCACGTAAAATACTGGTGTACTGTGTATGATGTGATGTGTTGTTTATGATTACATGTTTATGTTAAATGAAATCATAAGTGAATGGAATCATTGATAAGTTAATGTTATGATTGAAAGTACAAATTGCTCAATACTGATTCACCCCTCTCTCAGTATTCCAAAATTATCGACTCATAACCAGATAGATTTTCTCTTAAGAAAAGTATAACATATTTCTTACTATAACTAATCAACTTCTTGTCTTGGTTGTCACTTACCAAGAGACATTTGACTTACCTTTATGCATGTGATGATCTAGGACTTCCCATCCTTGATTAGTTGGTATTGGTTGTCTCTATGCATGAAGATTGCATCCCTTATATATGTAGGGGCTTCCAAAAAGTACTCCAAATATGTCAAGGGGTTGTTGGAAAGTTGGTTTAGACAATTGGTTTTCATTGATGCCAACCCTTAGAGATTGGTGTCAACCCTTTGGAGAAGTCAGGAATCCCTAGAGACATGGTTGATATTGATGGTGATTTAGTTGTCATTGATGTAGTGGTTGATGTCAATATATGTGTTGGGTGCATTTGATGAAGTCTACATGAATCCCTAGAGGTGTGGTTATGGTACCTGAAGTTGGTTGAGGAATATGGACATGAAGGATAATGTAAATGTAGGTAAGACACTCATAGATGGATAATCCTTGTCGTTTTGTTTCTGGTGATAGGTGGTACTCCACGTGGTTCATCACGGTTAGGGAGATATGGCCTTGTGAAGTAAGAAGCCTCGAATAATGGTCAAGAATCCCCTAGTTGGTTACAAGTCATTATTGAAAGGGTAAAGTGGTTGTGACAAGAAAGTACTAGAATCCCTAATATTAAGGAAACAAGTTCTTATGAAAAATTATATAAACACCTCAAGGAGTCTCTCATAAGTACACACACACACTTACATTGAATATCTATCTTGTGATAATGTTATGGTCTAGTATTTTGGTTTATTGGTGAATCTGATGACAAGTCTGAGGCAACAGAGGAATTGCGTGGAAAGAGTGAAAGTGTTATGGTATAGGTGGTATGCCCCGTGGTTCATCCTGGTTAGGGAGACATGGCCTTCTGAAGTAAGAATCCCCAAAGAATGGTCAAGAAGTCCCTAGTTGGTTATAAGTCATTATTGAAAGGGTAAAGTGGTTGTGACAAGAAAGTACTAGAATCCCTAAGATTAAGGAAATAGGTTACTATAAAAAAGTATATAAACACCTCAAGGAGTCTCTCATAAGTACACACACACTTACATTGAATATATATCTTGTGAGAATGTTATGGTATAGTATTTTGGTTTATGGCAGAATCTGACGGTAAGTTTGAGGCATCGGAGGAAGTGTGAGAAAAGAGTGAAAGTTTCAACATCTCATAAGGCACCCCCACGGGTTGCCTAAGGAATGTCATTTGAGGCCCCATGTGATAGGTAGTCTTTGTCCCACGAGGACAAGACAAATTTAGGGGAAGTGTTGGTACCAAGCTACTGAAGGTTGACAATGTTACATGTTAGTATTACAGAACAACATGTCAGCTACATGTTACATGTATGATTATGTGATTGTATCCTATGCTTGGTGATGGTATGGTACATGCTTGAGAGGCATGTATTGTTGATGCATGGTACATCTTGTATTGGTATGGTACATTGATTAGTAGTGCATCTTGGATGTTTTGGTATATTGGTATCTGGTTTGGTTACATGGTAATGATGCTATATTCTTGAGGCTTATTCTTAGTATACTCTTGAAGCATTGGCACATGGTGTATGATTTTCATTGATATTGATACATTGTTGAGGAATACACTTTGTATATGAAAAAACATGTATGAGATACATCTCTTGGTGATGTTGGTACTTGGTTGAGGGACACCATTGATATTACTTTCTTGGTATATCCTATGGTATATGGTGTATGGGACGATCGAGTGATATGGTACATATGTTTATGTACATTTTTGATGTACATGGTTGATACATGGTATGGTATAAGAATACCACTTGGTATAATGTTGATGTACATGGTTGATGGTTGAGGCATATGGTACAGGTTATGGTGCATAGTTGATACACAATTTGGTACAAGTATTGGTGCATGGTTGATGCACTTTTTGTGGTACAGGTTGTGGTACACAATTGATGCTTGGTATGGTACATGTTGATGGTTTGGTACATTCTTTGGTACATGGTTGAGACACATACCTTGTGATGATATGCTGGTGATATTGGTACATGCTTAGTAGAGGCATGTGTTGGTGATGTTGGACATCTAGTTGAGAGGTTTCCTCAGTATATGATCTACATGAGAGGAATTGGTTGAGTATCGGTGACAATGACAGGTTGGACAGGTTGATGTGACAGGTTGGTCAATGACAAGTTGATACACTGATAGCTTGACAATAATAGTTTGGACATAGTGACAGGTTGATAGGTTACAGGTTGATGTGATAGAGGTAGTGACAGTGGAAGTGATTATGGTTGTGAAAGTTAGCCTATACTTATATTTCAGGGTGGCAAGACAGGGCAAGGAAAGGGGGTTGTATCCTCCTTCTGGTTGGTGCCAGAGAAAACAGGGAGTTGGAGCTTCCTTCAGGTTGGAGCCTAAGAATCAGGGGGTTGTAGCTTCCTTTAGGTTGGTGCCCGTAAATCATGAGGTTGGTGCCTCCTTCCAGTTGGTGCTAGAGAATTTGGAAGTTGGTGCTTCCTAAGAATGTATTCTTGATATATATAAGAAAACATTCCTTGGTTTTATCTCGTTTGGGTTTCCACGTAAATTCTGTTGTAGTGTGTACTTGAAGTGATTTTGTTGATGTGATGTTGCTTATGTTTACATGCTCATGATATATTGATGACATACTACTGATAAAATTGACATATATATATTGTGGTTAAAAGTGGAAAAAGTTCTCATACTGATTCAACCCCCCCTCTCAGTATTCCAACAATTAATATCAGAGCATGCTCCTTCAGGAAATAGTTTAACCATTAGAAGGTAGATAATGGAGATAAAAAATAATACATACAAAGATAATGGAATACCATGGTTTGATGGTCAGTTTGGTCAGAACTATGAGATGTGGAATATCAGGATGAAAACATTTTTACATGCACAAGGATATGATGTTTGGCAATCAGTTGTTACATGATACACCACTAAAAATAAACCTCCAAAGACTGCAACCAAGAAGGAAGTGAAAAGAAACAACAAAAGTGACAGATTTCATCTTGGAAGGATTACATGTTTTAGTAAAAGAGAAAGTGGGAAAATGTTCTTCACCTAAAGAACTTTGGGATAAGCTACATGATCTCTATTTTGAGGAATCTCCCATCACATAGCCAAAGAGTGCTAAAGACGATGCAAGTACATAACACGAAGAAATATGCTCATCATGTTAGAGAGATTTGGAAGAAGAATATTGTGAAGAAGGCATAGTAGACCTTGAAGTAGAATTAATCAGTGTTTTTAAAGAATTGACAAAAGAAAGAAAGAAAAACAGGTCTCTTGAGGAACAATTCATCAAGAAGAATTATCAAGAAAGTTCCAAAGGATCCCAACAGGTCATCATGAAACTAAAATCTCAGCTAGAAAAATCCAGAAAGATTGAAGAAACATACAAAATTCAGATGGAAGAAAAGTAGTGTTTGGAAGTCGAAATATCAACACTAAGAAATGAAGCAATGGAAGAGAAGTTGTGTTTGGAAGCCAAAAGAAAGGAAGTAGAGAAAAGAGAAAATATTTTGAAATATCATCTTAAGGAAAGAACTGACGAATTCAATAACCTTGAAGAAGAATTTGGTCAATAAGAGAGAAGACTTGAAAAATAAATTATCTCCTTGAAGATCCAACTTGAAGAAGCAAAGAAAACGAAATAAGTCATGAAGATTCAAATGATGAAGAAAGAAGAAGAGGTTGAGAAGCTTGAAGAAGAAGTTGTCACATTGAGAGTTAAAATTTTCAAGCTCAACAAGAACGTTGATGAGAGAGAAACATCCACATCATCATCAATAGAGAATGGTGAAGATAAGTACTCTAGGTTTTCAGAAAAAAAAGAATGAAGAAAAGAGAAATAGTTATGAAGAAGAAGTACTCAAAGGAAGGAATCATGGTCATTAAGAATCAAAGAAGAATGAGTATAATAGAGATACATATTCCACATTCAAACAAAAAATAAGCTTCAATCATGATGAAGGGATCAACAAAAGAGAAGATCATGATCAACCAAGGAAGGAATTCAAAAGGACTACACCACAAGGAAGATCAATCACTCATAGGTATGTAAATTTATTTTATGGTCATTGTTTTAATTGCACTAACTTTGGACATAAAGTTGTAGATTGCAGAGCATATGGAAGAAATGTTCAGACAAGAAATACCTATGTGGCTCCTCACAAAATTGATTGTTACAAATTCCACAATTATGGTCACACAACTCGTGATTGTAGAATCATGATGGATACTTCTATGAAAAATAACACTGATGTCAGATATAAGAGGGTTTGGAAAAGAAAACAAGAACAAGTAAAGGAAGATCATATGAATGAAGGAAACCCATAATTCATACTCTAAGGATTGGAAATAGTACGAGATAAAGAAAAATATACAGGGAAAAATGAAGATTTCAGATACAAGAAGGTCTAGAGAAGAAATGGAAAACAAAAAGAACATGTGAATAAAGAAGAGGTCCCAGAGATTGCTTGATTTGCAGTAGTGCGAGAAAGAAATGAAGAACATGTGAATAAAGAACAAGCCCAAGAGATTGTACTTTCATGAATTGTAGTGCAATATCAATCCACATGTAGAAAGAAAGAAATCAGAGTTCAAAAATATGATGAGTCCATAGATGAAGAGGAAGATTACTCTGCATTAGAGCGGTTATTTTTTCGAGTCACGCAACTTGGAGACTCCTAGTGAATATGAATATTGAACAAGGGGAGTTAGTGCAGTAGCTACTACAGATCAAAGAACCATCCTTCGAGTAGCTTGAAGTATTTGCAGAGATAGATTCTGATCAAGATTATTTTCGGCACGAAATGAGATCGGAGATATAATAAAGAAATGCACAGAGATATCGCAGATATTCAATAATATAACAGAAATATATCAGAGATGCATGCATTTGATAAAATTAATGATGACATATGATTGACATTGCTATGATCTCAAGGACTAATGAGCCCATGAAGGGTGAAATTTTTGATGTCCAGGACCATACCCGACAGACAGGTACCAGGTGGACCGATACACATGGGGAGATGATCAGTTCGGACCTCCATGGGGCTGAAGAGCCCATCAGATGGTTGCTGGGACCTCATCAGGGGTAGAGACAGGACAATGATTGATCGAGCCTTCACACGAGAGAAGAAGGAGGACGTTTTCATCCAGGACGCCTTGGCTGAGCCCAGCCTAGGGGGATTGACCCACTGCAGGTGGAACGTGTGCTTTCTGATGCCCTAGGACGTCATCTAGGAGCCATGACATCACTTCCAATGAGTGGTACCTTGACAGAGTAGTTTTGGCACCTGTGGCAGAGTTTGGAGGCCCATAGAGGGCCAACGTTTGCCTTCTAGTGTTGAGTTTTTCCCTAAAAAGGGCCAACATCTCCCTCAGAGGGGCTAGACATCCTGCTTACTGTTCATTTAGGCTTTTATTTAGCAGTTAAATGTAAAAACAGTATGATTTTTAGTAGTCAGCCTTGTCGGCTGTTTTAATGACCTAATTTTTAAATTAAAGGTCATTGGATGATATAAATTGAGGATGTTTTCCCTCATTTTGAACATCATCAGGACGCTTCCTACCGGCCTGCCTTAGGGGGATTGACCCACCGCAGGTGGAACGTGCTTCTCGATGCCCTAGATCGCCATCTAGGAGCCACACACTTCCAATGAGCGGTACCTCGACAGTAGTTTGGCACCCTGCGAGTTTGAGGCCCATAGAGGGCCGCTTACTTCTTAGTGTTGAGTTTTTCCAAAATAACATCTCCCCGAGGGGCATGCTGGGACATCCTGCTTTACTCACACCATTTAGGCTTTATTTAGCGCTTAAAATAAAAACAAGATGATTTTTAGTAGTCAGCCTTGTTCTGGGTTTTAATGACCTAATTTTGAAATTAAAGGTCATTGGATGGCAACTGAGGATGTTTTCCCCCATTTGAAACATAACAACCCACCAAGAAGTGAGATCTGATTTTTAGCGCCCTATTGGGGTTTTTGGCTGAAATAGTGAGGCGCAACTTTTGAAGGAGGAGTTTTCTTGGCATTTATGGTGTTTCTTTGAAAGGAAGGTGTTACAACTAGGGTTTGCTTGGATATTTCTTCATGAATTGTAAGTGTTTTTCCTACAAAACTTATCTTTGAATGGTTGTAGTTTAAATATCTTGCATTTTACTTATGTATATTGCTGAATCAAAACCCCAGGGGACAACCACACAAGTAGGTTGTTGTCTTATGTCCCCTGACAAAGAAACTTTAAACCATCGAATAAGAAAATAGAGCCTAGCCTTAGCTATACTTGTTTTCTTCATTCCTCATGCTAGCCATACCTTTTTGAAGCCAAGAAGAGTGAGACATCCTTAGCCTAGGATTACTACACTAGGGCCGTACCAATCTAGGGTTTGTTGACAGACCTTGTTTTAGCAACGTCTCCCTCATCAAAACCTCTTGTCTTGGTTAAAATTTCCTTATTGTGCTAGCCGTTTGTCGGGAAAGAGGAGAGAGCACAAGGCCTTGCCTTTGCAACACCAAGTGAATCTCTCTCTCTCTTAGGGTTTCTATTTTTAAGGCCATGCTTTAGCAGCACCTTAAAAATCTACCCTCTAGTCCTTAGAAAACTTTTACCCTTCAACTCTTGCGTCCATCACTTGTTGACTCCATTAACCCTTAGGCACTGATCCTTAGACTCTAGCGTTGAAGTGATAGTAACCAAACAAACTTTCAAAACCTCATAAAATTGAAACCCTAACTAACAACTAACCCTAAAAGATGACGTCACCCCTAGGATATTTCATCTTGACGCAACAATCTATCATATGTGAGCAACTGAATGATGTTTAATGCATTGATTTGATTCAAGTATTGATTATATTCATTGGATGCTATATTGTTCCAGCATTTATTGACAAATAACATCATATTGCCATTGTTATTATTGCAAACATTGACTTCGTCAATATTTACTGCTATATTTTCTCATATATTGAATTTAGATAGTCATTGATTTATGAAGTATTAACCATTATTGCATGTACTAGTTTCATTGTTGTCTTGTCTCGCAAGCAGGTGCCTTCTCCGTGGTTTTACTTTATTTGACTATCACTTTGGGCGGTAATCTGTGAAAGGGGAAACTTGCCTTAATCCTTTGAGCCTTTCCCTTTCAAACCCCAGATTGCCAGGGACGTCTCCCTTGGGCCTAGCCTCCCTAAATAGAAATGACCTCCCCATTGTGGTGACATTGGGTGGGGTAGGTCCCTGTTACGCTAGTTTGGCCTTCTACTTTATAGCCTTTGCTCCTAGCTACGAACTGTGCGATAACAAGGGAAAATGCCAAAAAATCCAAACAAAAGAAGATAAATTCTTAGAAATGAGGTGTTTGAAAACCAATACCAAGATGAACTGAGAGTATGAGACCCTGAGCAAATGCAAAGGCAAAAAACTGAACCCAGAAAATTGAAAAACTAGAGGGTTTTTCACTGAAAATGGGATAGTTCTCTGGTGTAAGGGGTACTAGAGTGCTCCAACACTCTGTGTAAGACCACCAGGCAGTGTTGGCACTCTGCTAACAAGGGTAGGGGAGCACTCTACTACAAAAGCGCAGAAAAGTTCCCAAAAACTCAAAAATTCAAGAAAATTCAGTCAATCAAGGTGATCTTGATGACATAATGAGGCAATCAAACAAATCTAAGAAGAAAAGAGACAATGTGGAGAAGATCAAATCATTGGGCAAAGGGCCAAAACAAGATCTGGGAATGGAAACAAAAATCAGAGCTCCTCCCCAGTGGAGTCGCCAATTTCTGTTGTAGGTGAATCCCCCTGCGGACAAGTGGATTCCCTCTTCGTCTCTAGACTCCTAAGACCAAGACATAAAATTTCTTAACATGGACACTGACTTCCTTTTAGATCTAATCAAGTTAATGAATGAAAGAGAAGGAGAAACATATGTACCTTATCATCGACGTTTGTCCTTGCAAAGTCCTGGTTGAGCTTCAATCCTGAGCTCTCTAATAGGTCCTGTAAAACAAACAAAGGTACAAAAGACTTCCTACTCTATTGAGATTAGCTCAAACATAGATCCATCTACTGTAGACAAACTCATATGGAACAAGCATAAGTTTGAAAGAAACGGGCCAAGCATTGATTATATTAATGAGAACAAGTAAAAGTACTTACAATCCTTTGAATGAAGATGCAACAACTTCTTCCAGTTCTCCTTGTCCAACCCCTTTGCTCAAGTAATCTCTACTGATTTCTTTGATGGCATCTCACTCATGAGATCATAAGTTTGATGTAATTCCCAGTCTCCATTCTTTTTTGTCAATACCACTTATAGGATTATAAGTTTGGTATCAATCTCTAGTCTCCACTGTACCTTTCACCATGAGAAGGCCTCCTTATATGACCTTGGAGGGGTCCAACCACTTGAGAGATATTTGGGATAAGTTGAGGATTCCTGTCCTTTAGTTGAGTATCTTCCCTAAGATCATGCCTTGACCATCTATTCGAATCCAACTACCTTCAGGAGTTGAGATATTCTTCCCTGATTTGCCTCAACAAACCCAGAATTTGCCAAAAAAAGGGTAGCGCTCCCCCAAAAGGGTGCACAAGGCACTCAAGCACTCCCCCAAAGAGGCTCAGGGAGCACCAACACTCCTTGATAGTGGGTAGGGGAGCGCTCCTCTCTAAAAGTCATTTTTTAGTGGTTCTTTCAGTGTCAAAAGGTTTATACTCTCTGTCAAGTGACTTCTTTTCTTCCAAACTAGTCTTTGGGGCGTCCTAAGTGTTTTTGTGATGTCATTAGAGGCACAACATGGGAAAGATGGCAGTATAATGCTTATGACTCTTGCAACACTTGTGGTCAAGATGCGACACTTGCGGACAAGATGCGACACTTACAACACTTGTAATGACGACACTTACGACACTATCGAAGTGATTAATTTTGAGGTGTAACAACGTGATGGATCTTTAATTATTGGCTTCCATATCCGATTGTTGCGTTAAATCCTTCATCTACAGAGTTGTATCTTTAGCAGAGAAATAAACACCAGGTTCCATACATTGTTGCATTTGTGAGTGTGTTTTCTATTGTTTAGGGGCACGATTTACTGTTGTTTGGAAGGCAAAGAATAAGGGGCTTGTCACCTACAATATATTCATCACTTTCTGAAGTTGTTGCACATATCTTTGGGAAAAAAACTCTCCATTTATAAGCCTGCTATCATCTGTGGAGGTCGATGCTCCATATTTTCATCTACATAAATATAAATATCAACCCTGTTATGACAACACACCAAATATACTGGGTTTGCAATCTCTCTTGTTGTACTGTGTGTTGGAGCTTTGGAATATATTTTGCTGATATGGGTATTTAATACAATAAATATTTAGAGCCTCTACTTTTGTGTATTATTACAATTTGCAGCAGGGATTAAATTCTCATAATAAACTTTGGGTAATAAATTTGTATTCAAACTGGTTGTCAAATTGTCTATACCATAAAACCAAGGAAAAATAATCAAAAATTTAGTTGGGACATTACAGTACAGTGGTATGAGAGCTCGATAGCAAAGTGTTTTACGAAAGTCAACACGTAGAAAAATTATATAATTTTCTACAGAAGTGGAAAAAATTATAACAATAGTACATAGGTACATTACACTGAGTGCCCAAAACCTGCTGATTATGTTGCATGTGCTCCTCCCAAGTTTTGTTGAAGATGAGGATGCCATTTAGATATACCACCACAAAATAGTTGGTGAAGGGTCTCAATACATCATCCATCAATCTCATGAAAGTTGTTGGTGCATTTGTTAAGCCAAAGGGCATGACCAACCATTCGAAAAGACCTTCTTTAGATTTGAAAGTTGTCTTCCATACATCAGTTGGTTCGATGGAAACTTGGTGGTAGACAGACTTTAGGTCAATCTTGCTGAAGAAATTTTCCCCCTTGAGTTGGTCAAGGAGGTCATCAATTTGGGGAATTGGGTATCGGTTCCTAACTGTGATTTTATTTAATGCTCTGTAATCAATGCCGCCAAGTCCCATCTTTCTTCTGCACTAACACAATTGGGCTTCCGCAAGGCAAGGAGTTGGGTCGGATGTGCCCCTTTTGAAGCAACTCTTGGATTTAGCACTTGATCTCGTCATTTTCCATCAATGAGAGACGATAGATTGGTCCATTAGGCAGCGGTGCACCAGTGGTTAGATCAATTGGATGATTGACTTAGTAGTGTGTCGGTACCTCGATGGGTGAGGAGAAGATGTCTCTGTACTCTATACTCTGAATACAATAAAACAGAGATACATAAAACAACAACAGATATCCAGTGAACAATAACTTCTATTGAATAAATAAAATAGGCTGAAACTGTAAAACTGCAGAACTGAAAACAACTTGCTTGAATGGTAGTAGTTATCTCTGATAAGAGATGTGGCCGTTACGCGCATCCATCTGAGCATAATGATTACATTGATGCTCCAAAGATCTTTTTGACATTATTCATGAATGCCAAAACCCTAGACGTCCATGAGGATTTGCCCCAAAAATATTACAACCACATGCATATAATAACCACATGCATATAATGATGCATATAATGGTATTAATATGTGCCGACAAAAGTAGTTTTGACGCATTGTCTAAAAATGTCAAAAAAAATGGAGTGCCAATAATATTCGATAGCTGGAGACACATCATACAAATTTTGATACTTACTATTTCCATCTTATACTATCTGATAGTGAATGAGTACGAATCACTTAAACTGACGAGAAAGCTCCCTAGCTTATAGAGCTGGTGATACATTTGTCTTACAACAGCGAAGGGGCTACTTATATAATTGAGAAGATCGTTTGCACCAAGTTGAGTAACACCATAACAATTGCCGCCGCCAAAGCTAAAGCTTTTCACGGCGATGAGAAATGATACTGCACAAGCTGTGCAATCTGGACCTTGATTTTATTTTTGTAGTGCGCATTCACTTCTTTTCTCAGTTCGTCGAAGGCATCTTCCATACTCACGGTGACTTCCTTGCCTAGACCGTTGAAAAGGTCGGCAACCTCTTGGTCACTCCCAAGCCAGTTTGTAAGGACGCCCATTCTTCTTAGCAAAGCCACGTCTTCTTGCGAGTCGATCAAGACGTGCATGAGACTCACATAACAAGTCACGTAACTGATTTTAAATGGCTTGCACATCTCAAAAGCCATTAAGTTACGTAATAGTACCTCTGTGCCGTCTTGGATAAAGATCCGAGGAAGAAAAATTGTGGCGCTGTTCGGGTCAAACTTTATCTCCTTGATACCTCTGTCGCATCGTTTAAATTTGATGTCGGCATTTCTTAATTCTACTGCACGAGGGATGCTTATGCGATACTGTGCATCGTCTTTTTCTTGGAGCCTTATAATGCACTGCCTAGTAGAACATTCAATGGAGATGCTTTCGACGTCCTCAGGGATGCTTTCAACGTCATTACGTGCTTTGTTTTCGTCTTGGAACATGGAAGTTGGAGATTCAATGACGGTGTGCAAGAAACCCAAAAGATGAACTGGTTTTGAGTCTTTTGACCATGACCATTGCGCTATATCAATTTTTTGATCTCTGAAAAGGCTGAAAAAATACGATGTACCTTCCATCAAGAGATTCAAAAACTTATTCTCGACACCAACGGTCGAGTTGAGCTCCAATTTTAGTAGCTTTAGGAGAACAAACAAGGGGATTTGATTTTCAAGCATCAAAATGTCCTTCATGATATCCGCTGCAGCATACGCCAGCTTATTTTCCCCAAAAATAGGGTCATAGCACTTCGTCGCCTCAGCTGGGGGTAGTCCATCCCCACCCAGAGTTCTCAATACTTCTAGAATGAAGCAACCGTCCAAACTTAGCATCAGAGCAAGAGTCTTTCCATCGCAATCAATGTTTTCTTCGTAAGTGTCCCTGATTTCGTTCTCCAGCTTGAGGATTTCGTCCCTTGCACGATAGGCGAAATCCATATTATTTGGAACAATGGCGAAGTTCCTATTAATATTGAACCTCGTCATCATTCTACGCAGGGCTCTTCCTTTGTGATAGCCCATTGGAGGAAGCTCTGCACTTCCGTGATGATGTGGACCCAATGAAACTCTTTGAGGGACATATGCTTCTATTTTTGTGTGTTTCAGGAAGTTGGGAACTCTAAATATGGACACATTGGACGACGATTTGGGACGATAGGGATCCTTTTTAATATACTCAGTCCATTTCTCTAGGCTGATCCATCTATCATCACTCTCGGGATGAGGCTCGGCATCCTGCAGCAACGTCTGTTTATCATCTCTGTCGGAATGCTTCTCGGCTGGGCCAGACATTTTATTACAACAATTCCTGTGCAGAGATTACTTTGTCTATCTCTTATTACAGCTATGTACCCACTTGATTGGAGCTATGTCTAATAAAGAAGACGTGTCGAAGTCGCCCGGAAATTGTAGAAACTGATATCCCCAATGAAACCTAATTCCAACACTCAAGTCAAGTCAAGCCAAGCAAAATCCTGTTCGATAAGCCGAGCGATGAAAGGAAAGCGTGGAAAAATTGAGCTCACGCTGGAGAGGACGCTTTAAAAAATCCTCCAATTTTCTCCTCGTTAAAGAAAATTTCCCCTCATTACTTTCAAGTCAAGTCAATACACTCCTTCTCTGCAATTGCCTAGCAGTTTCCGTCTGTGTAATTGCCTATCCGATCCCTCCATCTTTCGTTTTCCCCGCAGTGTTTTATATGGTAGTTCTTCTCTCTTTCCAACTCAGAGTTTGAAGCGAGCGATTTCCTTCTGTGTAATTGCCTATCCGATCCCTCCATCTTTCGTTTTCCCCGCAGTGTTTTATATGGTAGTTTTTCTCTCTTTCCAACTCAGAGTTTGAAGCAATAATCCATTTCTCCCTCTGTAATTGCCTTTCCAACTCAGAGTTTGAAGCAATAATCCATGCAATAATTCTCTCTTTCCAACTCAGAGTTTGAAGCAATAATCCATTTCTCCCCGCAGTGTTTTATATGGTAGATAGGAAACCATGCACAGAAGCAATAATCCATTTCTCCCTCTGTAATTGCCTTGCAAGTCAAGTCAATACACTCCTTTCTCTGTAATTGCCTTGCGATTTCCTTCTGTGTAATTGCCTATCCGATCCCTCCATCTTTCGTTTTCCCCGCAATGTTTTATATGGTAGATTTTCTCTCTTTCCGTGGCGGGGCCCGGGGCACAGATGAAAGGAAAGCTTGGGAAAATTGTTCTATAACTTTATTTGAATTCCCCCGATTTTTTCGCCATTGGGACAGTTCACGCTTTAGAGAAAAATCCTCCAATTTTCCTTCATTGAAGAAAAATTTCACCGGATTACTTTCAGTCAAGTCGATATACTAATTTTTCATGTAATTTCCTTCTAATTACCGGTTAAACGTTCTACTTTTTAAGAAAAATTTCATTGGATTACTTTCAAGTCATGTCAATATATTATTTTTTCTTGTAATTTTTTTAGGCGTTGGTTAAAACGTTCTATTTTTTGAGTTTTTAGTTGGAATTCGACTATGTAAATTTAGACAAAATTGTTATTTTCTGTTGTTTAAATTGTATTTTTAAATGTATAAATGGATTATACAAATTTAACCATTCAAATCTGCAAATTCAATTATTCATTACCAAATTTCCAACAAAATCAAATAAAAAAATTACCCATAAACATTTAAAAAGTTTAAAAAATCCTTATGATAATTGCCCCGATATTTTCGGCAAAGTCAAATGAAATCACGTCAATACACTCCTTATATTTTCGGCGAAGTCAAATCAATACAGACATTTCGTGGGACAGCTCCCGCTTGAGAGGACGCTAAAGGAATACTCCGATTTTCTGTCTATTTCGCCCGATTTCTTTCAAGTCAAGTCAATATACGCATTTCTCACGTCAAGTCAATCCACTCTTTCCTCTATAATTACCTTGCAATATCCTTTGTGTAATTGTCTTCTTGATCTCTACACGTTTCGTTTTTATAGCTGTTCCTCTTATAAATTAATAAACATTATTGTGTGTGTCTATATATATATAGATACACACAATATATATATTGTGTGTTTATATATATACACACTCTATATATATAACTGAAATATTTAAAATATATACGATAGATCTATGTTAGTATTAAAACAATTTTCTCAATCAATTAATTAATTTGAAGAATAAGTTTTTAATGTCGAGAGTAAGTCTTTTAAATAAATAAAAAAATTAAAAAAAAAAATTTGAAAGATAATTTTGAGAGGTTGTATGTATGAAACTAATTGCTAGTCTATAGAAAGCTTTAGATCAATTACCATTTTAAACTAGCAATTAGTCTTAGCCTATTTTGTGCAACTTGAGTGGGCATGGTTAAGAACATGTGTTTCCTTCTTCAAGATCACAAGTTCAAAACTAGAGGGGGGTAGAGTTTGTACATGTTGAATGATTAATATTGGCCTGGTGTGATAAGGCTCAAAGGGTAGGTGTCTCCTTGGCATGGGGCCCATGTATGGGAGTGTTTATGTACTTTTCGACCCTTGCCAAGTCACAAATGTTTGCTACTACTAGTTTGCGGGTTGTTGGTACTAGCTACACACAATTTTGAACTGTTAAAAAAACATAGTTTCATCTTATTCTGGACAAGCAATTAGTTTCATCCTATTTTATTGAGTATTTTTAGGAGACTATGTGAATGGGGTATTATAGAATACTCCCAATCATACTTTTTTATTTTTATGTCTATGGTATAGAGGAGGAAAGGGGGAGGTCGAACAAGTAAGCATACTCATTGTGACACTGATAAATTAATGTAGAAAATTGGCAAAGTCTTGAATGGCCTATTAAGACCATAAATGCATCATTCTTCCCAAGCTTCCATGCTCTGAACCTCCTAGTTTAGAGGCATTTGGTTCACATGTCCACATAGTATAACCTCATGATAATCCCATTGATTTTGTGTTAAGGGTGTTCTTTTCAATAGCAACCATTTCCTTAATTCCCCTTTATAAAAGCTCACCTTCAATCATGAAAAAACATCCCAAATCTTTCGTATTTCTATATGAGGAAGAATTGATTCAAGAACATGTTTCCATAGTTGATCCATGTATGGACAGAATTAATTTCTTTGTCCAAATATCATGCATCTTGACATCCATGTTTTGCAACCTCTCTACGAACGTTACTTTAATTTTGTTGTGGACAAGATTTGGTCATTTTGTAAAAGAGAACAGTAGAGTGGACATGGCCTAAAGGAACTAAGTGTGGAACTAATTTGTAGAACCCTGATTATGCAAACAACATGGAAGGATATGTCAAACCTAAGTATCCATCGAATCATTTGCAAAGAAACCAAGGACAAACCATAGACTTGCGTATGGGATTGAAGGTGTAGAGAATTTTTTCCTAAGTGGGAAATAACTATCACTACTAGATCCTTTTGTTGGTTGCCCCTACTGTGACATCCAAGAAATTTCATTACAACAATTTTGATGTGGAGATTATTCTATCTCTCTCTTGTTACAACTATGCCATTGTTTTAGTGCAATGGTAAAAAAGTTCTCGACCTCATATTTTCATTACACACTCAAATAATCATGTAGGAACCATCATAGTGATAACGAATCTAAGAATACTTCTGACATCGACCAAAATACTAGTCTGGAATACTACATTTGAGATTGAAATTTGATGGTCATTCAATGTTTGTAACGTTAGTTAAACATTGAATATGAATTTCCCTCTCATCGAATAAACATTGAGAACGTGGTGTCAAAGTTTCATTGATACATTGTAAAAAATGAGACGAGAGGAAAATATAATTCAACAATACCTTATCCAACTATACATAAAAAAATTCATGCAATGTCATCCTATAATCGCCATGTAATTGACTTTTTCAAACCCAGGGCACAAAATAGTTAAAAATAAAATTTCCAGCTAGCATTTCTTAAGCGACAATTGTTATAGCATCTCGTAACATACATGATCCCCTTGCCCTTCCTTAGGCATGTGGGGCATCAAAATTTATCTTTTGATCATAACTCCAATTCTAAACTTTGAGCCCATAAATGGATTCTTCTCTACAAGATTTTTCCAACAACTGTGACCATGCTCAAATCTGAGCTCTAGGAAGGAAGTTATGCTTCCTTAAGGTTCCTCGGGAATTACCTATGATGACATCACCTATCCAATGTGGCCTCCACATGGACCACTCCCCGTGTACTGGGCGGCGTCACCAAATTTATGGATTACACATGGACCCATCCGATGTCTTTGGCTTCTAAGCCTAGGACACTAGTGGGTTACTCCTTCGTGCATGGGTATTCTCACGCGGGGTGATCAATTTTCTTGCACATTGTTGGAGCGGTCATGAGAAGACCCAAGGTTCAACATTAAATGTAGTATTCCAGATATAAATCAGTATGAAGAGCATAAATAATTAGCTAGAAATTGTAGATAAACAATGATATAACTAGAACGATACCACAATAATACCAGAATAATACCATAATAACACCAAAAAGAGCACTTTGATTACTGAGAGAAATGTTCACTTGCCTCTTTAAGGGGGCAACCTCCAGCAGAGAAGATATCTATTACAATAATATCCAAGACAAAAATTCTCATACCCTATATTCCTATTTATACTAAATCTATCTATCCAAAAGAACAATCTAGAGGAAGATCCTTCTAGAAGTGGAAGCTTCTATTAGGTCTTCTTACATTTGACTTATTCCTCCTTATTGCTAGGCCTTATTAATATTGACCTTTATTACATGGAAATATATTATTCTACCCACTTGAGGGGTTACGTAGGTTAGGTCCCTAACATTCCCTCCCCCTAAGAATCATCCTTGTCCTCAAGGCTTGAGATGAGGAAATTGTTGCAGAATGTTAGCAGGCTCCCAGGTGGCATCTGCAAGAGTTGTATCTTTCCACTGAACTAACAATTCCCTGATGGTACACTGACGAAGACGACACTCTTGTTGGTCCAAAACTGCTTGTGGATGCAACCAGATGGATCCTTCTTCATCCAACTCAGGAAGGTTGGTTTGAGTTTAGCACTTAGTTCCAATCACCTTCTTTAAGAAAGAGACATGAAAAACAGGATGGAGCTTAGAATGATTGGGTAAAGCTAACTGATAGGCCACCTGTCCAACGCGCTTGAGAACTGTATAAGGACCATAAAATTTGGGTGCCAGTATCTGACAATGTTCGGCCTTGAGTGAAGTTTGCTTATAAGGTTGCAGCCGAAGAAATACCTAGTCTCCTTCAGCAAATTGTCGTTCTGAGCAACCTTGATCGGCTTGTTGCTTCATGTGATTCTGAGCCATGACCAAATTCTCTTTGAGGGTATGGAGAATATCCTCGTGAACTATAAGTGTTTTGTCAACCACTTGGACCTTCAATACACCTGGCATGTAGGAGAGAATTCAAGGTGGATTTTGGCCATATACTGCTTCAAAAGGAGTCATGCGAGTAGTTGTATGGTAAGAAGTGTTGTACCACCATTCAACTAATGGTAGTTATTGAGCCCATTGATTTTTCCTTTCAGAGGAAAAACACCTCAAATAAGTCTCCAAACACTTATTGATGACTTCAGTTTGACCATTGGTCTGGGGATGATAGGTGGTGCTGAGATGCAATTGGGTTCCCTAGAGTCTGAACAGTTCTGGCCAAAAAATGCTGGTGAAAGTTGGATCTCGATCAGAAACAATAGAATGAGGCATGCCATGAAGCTTGAAGATATGATCCATGAAAATTTGAGCCACAGTTGATGCGGTAAATGGGTGTTGAAGAGAACATAAATGAGCATACTTGGAAAGACGATCCACAACAACCATGATGACAGACTTATTTGTTGATTTAAGTAATCCCACAATAAAATCCATAGAGATGTCCCTCCAAATAGCAGGTGGAATCAGAAGCAGTTGGAGTGTGCCATGAGGTTTGATGGTTTCGCCTATGTTGCATTGGAAAACATCACATTCTTCTACAAAAGTGTGAAGGTCCTTTTTCATGCCATCCCAGAAAAAAGAATGTTTGACCCAATCATAGGTTTTGGTAAACCCTGAATGCCCAGATGTGGGAGTAGCATGAAGCTCAGAAAGCACTGTGGATTTAAGTTGTGACTGTTTACTTAAATACACACGACCTTTGTAGCAAAGTTCATCATTGTTCCAAGAGTACCCTGGGGAAACTGGAGAGTTGGCTTTCAATTGTTGGATCATATGCGATATTTTAGGATCATGTAGCCATTCTTGGC
>SNQJ01S0042006.1:0-10074 GCA_010110895.2 Picea sitchensis
TCGGATTTCCTAACTACAAATGCATACTAATGCATACTAAAGAAACACACTTTTACCTAACGACATATTAGACCAAGTAGATCTTAACTAACTCCTAAGTGTCTAAATATCCTAACATTCCCCATGTCTAGTGGTGTGACTAGAAGTGGTAAAAATCTACACCATTCAGTAGATACAAATTGGCCATGGTCTATAACTTGATATGTATCAAGACATTTTTGTAAGGTTGGCTCAACAAAATTTGTAAATTTACTCTCAACAAAAGGCTTGGATTTAACACTTTTATATCATATGGAAACTAATGTTAGAACCTATATAAAATGTTTGTCATGTCTGGGTGTGCAAAAACTTCCATTGTCCCCATTCTCACCATGCAAAAATCCTTAAGAATTGTTTTTTTTTTCCTCTAGCCAAGTCTTCTTAGATCCATGATTTGGAAGGATTCCTTGTTAGGAAATCAACTTCCATGGTCATTTGAGTTTTTATGTGCTTGGATGATTCTTTTGTGTTGAAGTATGATTGTTAATTATGTTGTGTTTCAATGGGTCAATTTTGCATGTCAATAGTGTCTCCCTAGATCAATCATTTGGAAGGATTCCTATTATTAAATCAACTTCCATATTGAGTTGAGTTTTTATATGCTTGGATGTTTCTTTCAAATTTAAGTGTGATTTTTTAATTATGTTGTATTTTAAAAATCTTTTTCATGGTACAATGGAACCCTAGTTAGGGCTAGAGTGTCTTTGCAAATCATAGTGCAAGCTCAAAATTTTCAAGTTAATATGGAACACCTCCAAAAAAAAATTGAAATATTAGGGTGGGCCCCCCTATACTGATTATGGAGCCACCTAGCCCCTCTTGGATAACCTTTGAGAATTCACACAAGGTAGCCAATAGGCCCTACTACAAGGATTATATATATGTGTAGGAGTTTCACAATCACTAGAGGAACTATCGACTGTTACTCAATCATTCAATGTTAAATGGTTCCAAATGATGGCCTTAACTATTTTTTAGGAATCCAAGCCCCCAAGCCTCCTACTGATGGTTGGGAATTTTTATATATTGTTGACATTGATCCCTTGGTTTTTGGTTGGCACTCACCCATGATGACCATGATCAAACTCATCCTACCACTGGTCTATTTTATTTTAAGTGGATCTTTGCTTGGGATTTTTTCCCATATATTAATTTAATTATGTTAGTTGTTTCTAGACATTCTGTCACTTTATGACTTTGTGTGTTTTAGTGATTTCCAACCCATGTTTTTTAACTTTCATCATTTTATTTGTAGGTGTTTTGACCTAAACCAACCCATATAATATATGGTTTTCGTTAATGTTTGTGGAGGTTGCATGTGGGAACCACCCTTTTTTAATTAAATTTTTGTAAACATGTTAATATTTATGGTCAAAAGAAGATTTAATTCAAAAGTAAATCTCGATTAACTCAATTAAACCCTAATTAAACCAAATAACCCCAAATAAAAGTTTATCTATACATTAATAAAGTTTAATTTTTCTATATAAATCCTAATTAAATCTTAATTATAGACTAATAAACCCTAACTAACTACACAACTTAATAAGCATAGGAAATGGATCTGGGCATTGTGACATCTCTTTGTGAAGCTAGGGTTATACCTTAGATGTCACATTGTCTCAACTCTCATGTTTTGTTGTGCATTTTTTAGATATAGGATCTCTTCCAAAGCCTTCAAGATCACCCCCCCCCCTTCCAACAATAATGGTTTGGAGTATCTCATAATGAATTGAGATGCCTCTCTCCATTTGATGATCTGTAGAATTATTTGAATGGAATAATACCTTATCTTTATATTTTGAGTGTGGAAGATGTCAAAAAATCAAAGAAAACTTTCAAGGAAACCCCATGGATCTAGTTTTCCATGTTCAAGATATGGAGCAAGTTCCATTAGGGAATTTTAAGGCTACTAAAATTCTTTTATCCCCAAGGCTAGAAAATATCTGGAGAAGATGGAGAGCATGGCCTAATTTTCCACTTCAATGGATTTTGGCCACAACCAGTGGACTTATACAAGTGTTTTTTTCTAATTTTAAAATCCCTTCTAAAGGAAGAAGGCGATATATACCCCTCTACTAAGGGTTTCTTTGTAGTGGAGTTTGAATTTGCCACTAACATGGATCTCATTCTTCACTATACTCCTTGGTTTTGGGGGAATTATAGCCTTTGTATGAAGCCATTGTTCCCTTTGTATGAAGCCATTGTTATTTCCTAGAAACTAAGAAAATGCATATTACTACCTATGTGAGGATATGCCTAGAAATTTTTCTTTGTAGAGCATCAATGAGATATATTTTGCTAGAATCCACAAATTGTATTTAGAAGCATAAGATAGATTATGAATGTGCCACTTTTTAGTGTAGATCATGCTTTGAAGTAGTGCACACGATAATATCTTTTCTTAAGCACAAACTTGGAATTTCTATGGAGTTCCAAAAGCTTGTTATACCTCATGCCAAAAGGAAGATCAACTATAGGCCTACTTGGTGGAATGATGCCACTTTTCAACACCACTTGGTGGAAATTATGACTCCCGTGTATAAGGTCCTTGAGAATGATATCAATTTATTTTTTGGAACTAAACGAAGGATCCTAGTATGAGGGAGAATCCAAATATGATATCAAAATCCTTTGGAACCTATGAGGATAAATCAATAACATATGGAGAAGCAACTTCACTTGCCGATGAAAATTCCATAAAGGATCCTAGTTATTCGATAAGGAAGCAACTAAAGTTGATATAAGTATCTAAAATTTTCAAAAGTAGTAAGAAGAAAGTAGCAGGGGATGAATAGGAATTTACATCTTCCCATGCGATAAACATTGTGTTCCAAGAAACATCACATAAATGGACCCAAAAACATAAATGGACCCAAAACAAGAGTAATAAAACTAAGAAGAATTGTAGGCTCATTTCCAAATATATGACTAAACCCCAAAAGGGGAAGAGCTAATATGAAGACATATAAATTCACAATTTAATGTTTTTTTTGTGTTTTTATACAATCAATTTATAAGGAAGTGCCTTGCTCATGCCTTGCTCATCAAGGTAGTGAAAAGTATTTTGTAAGAAAGATGAAAAAATTTAGTCCACCCTATCCATATTGGGGATTGAGGTACTTTAGAAGCACTTTTAGATGCTAAAATTTTCATCTCATTTTAGGAGAGGTTGCTTCTACACATATTGTAGAAGTAAAACTCCTTCATTTTCTTTTTATTTCTAAATAATTATTATGGTTAAAAAATAAACCATAATCATAATTCAACATAATGATAATGCTAATAAAATCTAATTAATTAAAATTAAAATCCAATTGTATATTATAACCTTTATTAAAAATAAAAAAACTTTAATTAACCATAATTAGTTTTACTTAAACTCTAATTAATCCTCTTAAACCCTTATTTTACTAAAATGCAACAGCGAAATCGGGTTATTGCATTGGGGAATGTGGTAATAATTAAATCTACTATTCACATATTAGATACAAATTATAATCAATATTTTACTAGGGTAAAGGTTTTATACAAAGAAAATGGGTTGTATCATTTTGGTAATTAGAGGAACATATGATATATTTGAATCACAAATTCATGAACACATTGGCTTGTTCATGTTGTATTATCATGAGAATATCCACTTGTTAGCATATATTTTAATTCAAACTAAATTCTTACTTTCCCTCAAATTCATCAGTTCAATATCATTATTATTTGCCCTCAAATTCATCAGTTAAATATCATTACTTAGGATCATCGTAAAAGAATGTGATAATAATAATATCAAATTTTCATTGTTGTTTTATTAACTTTAGGAAATCATTTGACATGATGTTTAGAAATAACTTTTGGAATAGATTAGAAAAGTTAAATGTTTCATTTGAGTTGAGAGTTATTGTGATAAGGTTGTACATGAATGTTATTGCTAAGTTCAAGAACATTGAGGGTTGTTTAGAAGAAATTAGTTGTAATATAGGAGTTAAACATGGTTATCCCTCATCCCCTATCATTTTTTCCATTTCCATTTATAAATTAAAGGCATGTTTGGAAGAACCACGTTGTGATGGAACTACTTTAATTGGAATATACATCATCCTTTGTATTTACACTGATAATATTGTTCGTATGACGAGGTGTCTCTCTAATCTCAACAAACAACTAAAAATTCTAAAGGTTTTCTATTCTAGCATGAGTATTACATTAAACACTAATAAAACAAAAGTTATGATAAGCAAATGAAAAAATATCACTTTCTCTAATTTTGCTTATGATAATAATAACTTAAAAGAATTTACTTCAAACAAATATCTCAAAGTCAAACTTCATCTCAAGATTAACTAGAATTATAGCATTGAAAAAAGGATTATTGGAGGGTGGAAAGCTTATTTTGGTCTTGAAAACAATCATAAATCAACCAACTTCTAGTTGTGGGAAAAAAAGAAGATCATCTTTGAGACTCCCATCACTCATGTTATATTATATGGATGTGAATTTTGGAGCTGCAATGTCTCTAGACAATCATGGAGAAAGATCAAGCAAATCTAGAAGCATTTTATAATTTATAATCTTAAAATTAAAAACAATATGCCATATCCTATCCAACTCTTAGAAACTAGTTTTCTCCCCATTGAGAGTATGACTATGACTACATATCTAATGCACAAGCACAAGAGGTTTTCTAAGATTTCTTTAAACTCTAGTCAAAGGCATTTGCGATTTAAGAGGGGGTGACATAAAGATGTCAATTCTAGACTAAATCATTGGTGAATAGAGGAGGAGTTCAACATTGATACCATTAAAATAATATTACATCTAAATTTAAGGAGAAATTGGTGTGCTATAAAGAATTAGAGGATAAGAGAAAATTAATATACTATAAAGGCCATTAACCCTAATCTAGAAGAAGAAAAGTATGTTTCTATTATGATTAGTGTAAAGAAAAAAAATAAAATTGGAAAAATAAAAATGAAATCTCATGAACTTCATAGTGAAATAGAGCATTGGACAATTCCTAAAACAATGAGGTGTGAATTATTTTGTCATCTTTGTAATACTAAGGTGGAGGATACAAATCACTTTCTCTTAAAATATCATACTTACACCCCATTAAAAATTAATTTAATAGATATTAACTATCATAATAATGATGATATGACAATAAAATAATCATTACATTCTCAAATTTAATAATAACTAGAATCACTATTCACCTTTTAAATAATAAAACCTTATAATTAATATTTTATTTATAATATTCACACTTAAAATAATAAAAACTTATAATTAATATTTTGTTTATAATTATAATTTAAAAACTTATAATAAATATTTTGTTTATAATTAATATTTTAAGTTAAACCAAGTAGAAGGTATTATAAGAGAAAATGATTTGTACTTTTTCAATAACTAAAAGAAAATATTTATTATTATATTATTTGTTATTTTTTAAAGATATACATACAAACACAAGTATTTAGATATTTTTTAAAAATTTAATTTAAATATTATAGTATGTAATATAGATTTTTGTTAACCATAATTTTATTTATGGAATATGTAATTTAACTATAAAGTTGAAGTATGTKTATCTTTATATGTATTAGTTTTATAATAAAATATGTATTAATTTTATAACAAAAATGAATATTTATTATTGATTGTTTATATTAGTTTAAGATTTATAATGATAGTTAATGGAATTTACACTACCATCTTAATATGTCAGTGCAAAGGAAAGATGAGCGAGACGAAGTCATCGCGGCTAGGGCCTAAACCCTAGTCGCCCCTCTCTCTGGTTTTCGAATGCTCGCTCTGGTTTTCGATTGCAGGGGTGTGGACTGCAGCAGCCGATCAGCTTTTTTAGCGTCCAGGGCCGCGGATCGATGTCAAAACGTTCCTTTTTTGCATATGTTTTGGAGCAGTGGTCTGCCTCTGCGATTTGCTCCGCCCTTTTGTTTGCTGGAGGTCGTCGCCCGGCTATAATGGCCCCAGAACCGTCTGTCGAGATGGGAAAAGATCCTTTGGAAGCATTCAAAGAGTTGGTCCACTTGGCAGGACCTAAACCCAAGCCTTCTCTTTCGTCTAAGTTTGTCAAGAAGATGGAGGAGATCCCTTCTCTGGAGCTATCCCCAGAGGGGCCCTGCACTCTTTCCCTCCTTCTAGCAGAAAAGGCCCTCATCGGAAAGTTTACGGGGTTATGGCCGAGCCCCAAAATGGTGGAGGCATGGATTGATGATCGTTGGTAGTCGCTGATACAGGGAATCGTTACTCTATGCGCAGTAGGCAGGGGTTTCTTTGTCTTTAGTTTCTCGAGGGCAGAGGACCGTGACCTAGTTTTCAGATCTGGACCCTATTTCATGGGGTCGGGAGGGTTGTTCTTAGCCCCCTGGACTCTTGACTTCAATCCAGGAGCCGAGATCACCGTAGCCCCTGTTTGGGTTAGGCTGCCTCATCTTCCCTTGCATCTCTAGGGGGAAAACTCTCTGGAGGACATTGGAAATAAGCTTGGGCGCTTCCTGGACAGTGTGGAGCCGAAAGGGGATCAGTTTACCTGCGCTCATATTTGTGTTGAGGTTAACCTCGAGAAAGGACTCCCGGAAGCCATTAAGCTCTCCCTGGGGGAATGGTGCCATATCCAAGAGCTGGATTACGAACAGATTCCTTTTAAGTGCCTCTGGTGCCACGCCTACGGTCATTTCACAAAAAGTTGCCCCAAAGCCTCTAAGGAGCCGGGACCAGTCAAAGAAGATGATTTTCATCCAGTAACTAATCGACGAAGGCAGCCAAGGCGAAAGGATCCACTAACCCAGGCTCCGAAGGCCACTCATTCAGCAGAGGAAACTCTAGAAAATAAAAACAGCTTTGATGCGTTGAAGGAAGATGAAGCCCAAGAACCAGAAGCAACAACAGTTACGGAAGTCCCTCCGGCAGACAGAAGCCTCTCGGATTCCACTCCCCCAGAATCAATAGCAGCGAGAGAAATTCGGGCTTCAGATCCGAAACCCTCTGCCCCTGCAGATCTGGTTGTTTCAGTCCCCTCTAGTGGCTCTGTGGAAACTTATGAGCCTGAAGGCAACTCAATTCCGTCTCCACCCCTTACCCGAGGGCGAAGAACCAACAAATCGCGCAGAGAAAAGGAGGCAGCCTCCAACATTTCTATAGGTTCTCAGAAAAAGATGGATCCCTACTTCAAGGGGAAAATTTCATCCCCCTCGGTTTAATGCTCTGCTTCTGTCTTCTACTGTGCTCACAATTTGTGAGAATCTACTCATGTATGCATTTTTTGTCATTTTCTCGAATTAGCTCAAGAAGCAGATGGGATTGTTCCCCCAAGACATTCACAAGAAAGTTGGCAGCACTGTTAGAGGTCACCAACCTACTTCAGATTTGTAACTTTCTGATTCTGGCTCGCCAGAATGCCACTTAATACAACATAACCGTTCTCGTCAAAAAAAAGATAGTTAATGGAATTTAAACTTAAATCTAATTTAAATAATCAATTCCCCTAAATCTGAAAATAATAAAATAAATATTAATACAAACTTTAATTATTCAATGCTATTGACATGGTTAGTATATTTATATCTCTCTATGCTTTCCATAGATACAACTTTAGTGGTTTTATTTCAATAGTATTTTTATCTTTCTGATATTTTTATAGATATAACTTTATGCATTTTATTTTAATTATGAATATACTTATTGATGATGATTATTAAGGAATCGTTCACTAAGATTGAATTGGTCTATGGGACCTTAAGAGGATAAGTGATTACCTGTGATTCTTTAGAATTTTGTTTCTGTGCTCGAAAAGCATTAAGAGAAGCTTTCCAAGATCACCATACTTGTGTCGAGTTAAGATGTTAGGAAGGTTGGTAGTGTGATAAATATTTTGAAAATGAGATCTAATATGGATATAGGCTAGACAATCTAAGAGAAAGTGCTTTTCATCTTCAACCTTCTTGGTGTCACAAAGGTGACACACTCTTTCATCCCATGGCGTTTTAGGAATTGACCAATGCCCAGTTTCACTATGGAGCTCGTGAGAATTTGTTCTTATCTTAGCAATGCTTATTGTTTTCTTTACATTTGGAAAAACACATAGATAATTTTGATCTTCTAGATTACGGTTGATTACATCTTTATAATACCTTAATTTTCTTGTTTCCTCTATTTATCACACCACATTTTCTCTTTAAATGTTGATATGACGTTTTTTTTAATAGTATATTTTTTCTACAAAATGGTTTCTTCCATGATTCCCCATAGTTTAGCCAAGACCCAGTGCCTTTTTTCCATCCTCACTTGAGTTGATGGTGGTTATGAATTGATTTTGAAGCAATTTTAGGTAGTCTCTTATCTTCCATGTTGTTTAACTTGTTCTTATACATTAGGTATCTAGTCATAGCCATGCTCTCAATGGGGGAGAGACTTGTTTCTAAGAGGAGGATGGGATAGGGCGTATTTCCTTTAATTTTGAGATTATAGGTTATAAAATTCTTTTGTATTTTCTCTGTCTTTCTCCAAGATTCACGAGAGATACTACAGCCCCAGACTTCACATCCATAAAGAATCATTGGTGTAACAAGAGTCTCAAAGAGGAGTTTCTTCTTATCCCAAATCCAAAGATCAGTTGATTTACAATTGTTTTCAAACCCATAATAAGCTTTTCATCCCCCAATAATCATTTTCTCAATGCTATAATTCCAATTGAGCTTGTGGTGATTATCAATTCCAAGATATTTGTATGAAGTCACTTCATTCAAGTTGTTGTTGTCATATACAAAGGTATCATAAGAGATCTTATTGGATTTAATAATCATGACCTTAGTCTTATCAGTATTAATAGTCATACCCATATTGAAGCAAAAATCCTTGAGGACTCTTAGTTGGTTTTCAAGATCATGAAAACTCCTTGCCATAAGAACGATATTACTTTAAATGATAATTTTGCTAAGCTAAAAAGTGAATGTTATTTTTTTTTATGATAACATTTATTGATTTTTTAATATGTTTTTATAATACATTTAAGTGAACTTTAAAATTAAAAAATTGTGTTTTTTAATTATAAATTTAAATGTAAATGTGAAAAAATAAAAATATGTATTTTTATAAATTATAAATTTGAATGAAGAAATAGGATATGTATTCTTTGTAAATTAAAACTAAATAAAATAATAGAAGATTCATTCAAACTAAAGATGGATCTTTACTCTTCAACAAAAACCAAAAAATTATCATATATGAATTTAAATTTAATTGAAAAAATATTATTATTTATTGTTTTATAGAGTATAGTTATGGAGTATGACCTACATGGAATATGACTTAAAACTGTTTTTGTTTGTAATGAGTTCATCTGACATTTCATTATGTGTGACTTTAGAAACAACATATACAGTTAAATGCATTGACGAATTGTGAAAGCCTATATATTAATGTATTTGTTTGGTTAAGAGTTGGAATGCTTTTTATATAAGGAAACTGTAAGTGTCTAAAGAAACAACAGTTTAATAACTCAAAATCTAGAAGCATCTAGAAAAAAAATGAATAATAATGATGAATCAACTTACATTAGTTGATAGCGATTAATAATCTCTATCTCCACTACTAATTAACAACTAAATTATAATAAATCGGTGGGGCCTCTGAAACGACCAGTCATACTTATTTGATCCAATTCAATGTTCCTCCACATATGCACATATGTAGTACTAATTTAAGCGGTGATGGGAATTGACATAACCTAAATTCTACGACTGTCAGTCCCACGACGTTTGAATTTTGTCTCTATCATCGAGATTAGCAGCGACGCTCATAGCGCTTTTTCAGCTCATTCATACGTCACTGGATGGTCATATATATATATATATATATATAGATTCAAATGATAGACAACTATGCAAGCTTATTATTCTCAGAACCGCTAAGTAGGATAACTCAGTTGATAAGCTCTAAAAACGTATTTCATTGGGACTCTCTTTGCGTTAATTTGCACGACTTCTTTTGGATATTAGGGAACAACAAACAAAG
>SNQJ01S0042006.1:10124-51113 GCA_010110895.2 Picea sitchensis
TATATATATATATATATATGACCATCCAGTGACGTATTTCATTGGGACTCTCTCTGCGTTAATTTGCTCGACTTCTTTTGGATATTAGGGAACAACAAACAAAGGCATCCATAGAGAAAGGCAGAATAATACTACTCGACTGTTCATTAAAAAAATTGAGTTTTAGTTTTTTTTTTTTTTTTTAAATTTGGTTAGATATTTAGAAAAATAGTTGGAATTGTATATTTTAATGGTAGATATCACATATAAGGGTGTCCATATATAAGAATGTTCAAATTTTTGAGAGAGTTGAATCTATTTATATATTCAAAAACAAGATTTAAATATTCTAAAATTGTGATTTCGCCAAAAATCACAATTCCAATAATAATCTTCTACCTAAGATTCTATCTATAATGAATGTACCATGGTTTAGGGATATGTACATAACCTCTAAGCTTAAGATATAGGGATTAGGGGCTAAACCCCTAGTTGTATATCTAAAGACATGGATTGGGTCATAAGAACCATCCCTATTGTACCCATTTCTTAAAATTAGAAACCTAATCATGACATAGAGAAAACATTCCTCTTGTAGGGATTGTACATTGCTTTAGGGTCATATGCATGGATTATAACCACCAAAAACATGGAATATGGAATAAATCCTTGGATTTCCTCCCTAAACCATCATTTAGTACATAAAAATACCATGGTTTAGTGCCTCTTACATGGCATTTATGCTTCAAAAATCATGTATTAGGCCTATATCCATAGAATTTTTGGTAAACTAATATCGGGCATCTAACTTTAAAAAATAGAAAATAGGGACTAGGGAGGAATTCTTAGTTTTTTTACCAAACAATGGCTTAGAACATAAGAATCATAGTTATTGTGCTCAATCCTTAAAATTGTATCCCTAATATTCCTAAGGAAAATATTATACTTTTATGATATGTATTATGGTTAGAGTCAATGTGTTAGAATTCCTATCCCAAAATTATGGATTATGGGATAAATCCATGATTTTTATCTCTAAACCATCACTTTCTAATACAAGGTTCTAGCATAGATTTGCATTACAATCATGTTAACCCTACCTGAGACACACATACCCTACCCTGTAATACCCAGGTTTTGAGCCTCATATTAAATAATGTTTTTTTTTTAATTTATGAAAGGCCAGAGTGCCCAAACAATTAAAAGAGGTCAATGTGCCTAGAAATATAATGTTTCAATTATTGTTAATAATAAATACATCACTGGCTGCTAAAAGGACAAGGACAAGAGTTATAGGGGGTTATGATTCCACAAGAGAGGGGGCTTGAAGGGTTAAGTATTTATTTTATATTTTATTAACCCATAATTGTTTTAATGGAGAGGAGTGATTACATGAACTTCTTGGGGAAGGCCATGTGGTTCTTGTTTTGCAAGTAAATATATAAAACCATATCATGGATTGTTTGGGGGTTCTTCTTCTTCTTCACTCACTCACTCATTGTTCATTGTTCACACCTTTCAATCTGTTCTCTCTCCATTCATTCTTTCACCCACTCATCGTTCCTTATTCATGTTTTGGCTTGGGAAAGAAAAACGAATTGTTGGAGAGGATCCATGGTTTTGTTGGCTATAATGATTGTTGGTGTATTCCATCCATGAATTAATGCCTGCATGTCTAAAATGCATTGGCATGCGTTAATTTTTTCCCACGACTGTGAATCCTGAGAGTCCCAACATGAAGATTCTTGACCAGATGCATTGGAGCCCTGGAAGGAGGTGGACATCCTGAGGAACTATGTGATAAAGAAATGGGTCCATTCTCTTGGGTTGTGCAGGATGGGTAGAAGAGAGCTGGTGTACTTTGGATTATTGTGTGTGTTGAGTATCATGTGAGAGATTGAGTGTTGACTGGTTTGGGAAGCTGAGTGACACTCTGGAACCATCTTTGTGGATTCATAGCCCTGGCTCGGGGGTGACATTGTTGTTGAGACTTGGAATAACAGTGTCTATGGTTGGGTGGAATGTCCTTGGTCTGCAGCTAGTTGGTGATTCATTTCATTAAAGATAAGTGATCTCTGTCATGGTTTCATTTACCTATATAATTATTTTTCGTTGTGTATTTATTTATCTATGAAATTCATATCTATAATATGCATCCTTGTTGGTTACTGTTGTTCATGAAATATGTCTCATTTATTTATGTTGTAGCATGGATCTTAAACTATGCATGTGAATATTTTATGCCTATTTATTAATTAAAAATTTATCAGAATTTGAAATTAGTTCAGAAGCGAGTTTTGAGGTATTGTGCCCATCTTGTGGGTGGCTAGGTGTGTTACAGCTTGAAGTAGCGTAGCCCGGCCTCGGGGTGGTTGGGTATGTTATAGATTGGTATCATAGCTTCATGTTGAAATGTTGTACTAGTATGTGTCGAAACTGTGGACATGGTATTATGGTTAAGAATGGATATGTGTTGGTGCAATTATAGTTCAATAAATTGCAATCATCTAATATGTCAATCATGTTTTGTAATAAATAGAGATGATGTATTGTATGTACCGATAACAGATAATTGTCTATGTCTGTTGAGTATAGTCTATGTAAGAAAACACTTTTGAAACCAAATACTATGTTTTTACACCTTTCAAATAACACTCCACACACAATTCAAAATTCAGAAAGAAAAACTGATCAACAAGCATATAATATAGAATTCTTGCTCAGGCGATGGATATGTTCATTGTTGGCTCATGAAAGATAAAGATGAACTATGATTCTGTCTCCTGGGACAACCACACAAACAACAATTAACACTCTGGAAACTTAATCAAGCTTAAAAGAATTACTAGGAAGGGTAAAACACTCCATTATAAGTGCATGTATGGTGAGAGATGGAGGTCTTAATTGTGCCTGTGTATGCAAAGTGTAACCTAATCAATTATGGAAAAGAAAGATAAGTATGGTGGAATGCTCCATTATAGGCTCACGCATGGTGAAAGATGGAGATCCAACTTGTCCTTAGATTTGCAGAACGAAAACAAACACTACACCATTTGTCTAGACAAAACACTAAAGCACTTAAATTGAATAATTGTTCTCGCATACTCACACAAAGATGTCAAATCATTAATCAGAACTCATGAAACTCATATATCTCACATTACACACACAACTCTCTCTTACTCAAAATTACCACACATCCATGTGACCTGCTACCAAATGCATCACTGAAACATAACAAAGAAAGAATTAAATGTTGTAATCAAAACATGAAATTACTATGTTCACACACACATAAAATCGGAATCATATTCACAATTAATTACAAAGAGACTTACCTTAGTTGGGTCGGTGGGCCCTTGCAGTACCAACAAGGAAGCTCTTAAGAAAATCTTATAGTAGAGAAGATGTAAACGCACACATATAATCCATAAACAAAAATTATATCATTAGTTCAATAAAAATGGAGGTACAATCGACAGTTGTTCCCGAACCAAACTTACAACATATCTATGTTTTATTTTATCTTTGTATATCCTATCATCTACGAGGATCTCTATTTAAAGAGAAGAAACTGATACAATCCAAGTCTGAAGATAACATAAAATATTTGTATAATTATTACAATTGGATGATACATCGATTTTGAAGGAAACGATTTCATCCTCATGACATAAAATGCATGAGTGATTAAATGTATCATGACCTCCAATGAACAGAGAATTTTAGAACCAACCAATGCCTTGGAATCATCGAGAACAATCTCATTCCAATAGCCAAGCCTGGGAATTTGGAACAGGTATCGGAGGTGTCCAACTGCATAACTTGGTACCAGACACACACAGTCATACAAGTTGGTACCGGACGAGCGTAACAATTGGTACCAGACGCACACGGGCATACAAGTTGGTACCGGACAAGCGTAACAATCGGTACCATATGATCTCAGCAACGGGTAGCAAATGATCTTAGCAACATGAATTGTTTTCATGAATTCTGCTTGAACCATCCAAAGTAATTAGAAAGTTCTTGAACATCAAATATCCAATCCTAATTATTAATAAATCACCATAAATTATGATTAAACATCAGTTATCTCATAGGTATGAAATAATTGTTTAAAGGACATGTCTGATGAGGAAATAGGAAGAAAGTGCATTGGTATTAGGCAAAATTGGTCAGGATATGAGCAAGATAAGGAAATTGGAGGTGAAAAAAAGGAGGCTCAACATTTCCCCCATGCCTAAGTCATTGCATGCCCTCATGCAAAATTGTTGAATCGGTCCTCAAAATTTCAAAACTAGTGTTGATCCTCTACCTTTCTTGAACATTAGTTGCCTGGTTTTAAGATATCCATCCCTGAAGCCTCATCCTTGATCTCCCCCTTAATGACTCGTGTATATTTTACTAGGTGCAAAAACAAAATCATCTTGGCAGAGACCTCATCATGCTCTCCCTATAGTATGCAGTTATTCTCCTTCAGTTGTGCGTTCTCTTTCTTGATATGCCTATCCACCACTTTATACTCCTCTATTTCTTGCTTCAGCTCTTCATTCTATTTTGTAATCTTTTTAACTTTTAATTCCAACTGGTGTTTGGTCAGAGAGATCACTAGTTCATGTGTTTCTTGCTCAGTTATCTCTTCCCTGGCTTCAACTTCTCTCCTTAAGTCATTTAGTGTTTCTGTCACTAATTCCTCAGCTTCACTAATAGTTGCCACATACATCTATTCTTTCTCTAGTGAAGTTGGAATGCCCACTGGATCTTCTACAAAATAAGAGACATGAAGAATGGGCCCCTTCTTAACCATACTTCAAGTTTTTCTTCGTGATGGACCTGAGACTTCCTCGGGTGTGTTAACATGAATAGCAATTTCCTCTTTAAACAATATCGTCTTCTTCATTTTAGGCTCATAACTGGGTACTGGACTTTGCTTGTCCTGCGCCTTCTTTATTTTTCTTCTAGAGGGATTAGGTGGGGAGAATGGAATTTTTTTTGTTTTTTCACTCCTTGTCTTTCTACTAGGGGGCTTATATGTAGGGGCTGGAAATTGTTCCTCTGGTGTACTCCTGGTATTCCTACTAGAGGATTGTGCTATAGTAATCCCTTCATTAACTCTGAATTTCCTCTTACTTTTGACTCTCAATTCAGGAGTATTTTCTTCTTCTCCACCTTTTTCTTTAGGCACTTTAATAATTACTTCTGGAGTATTCTCTACAATTTCCCCAATTTTTTCTTGAGGTATTTCAAGAACTCCTTCTGGAATACTTTCTGTAATTTCCCTAGCATGATCGTGAGGTACTTCAACAATTACCTTGGGGACAGTGTCTGCAAACTTCCCAACATCACTCCCAAACCTTTGTTTCTTCCTCTTTCTCGCACTAATTTGTGTTTTACTTTTCGTGGACAGGTCTGGTCGAGTTTTCTCGATGTTGGATGATTTTTCCACCATAGGTGCAGGCTGATCTTCTAAAACTACTATCTTCCCTTTGTCCAATTTACTTACAGATTGTGGTGAGCTAGGGCCAACAAGATCAATTTTATTACTAGATTTTTGTCCTTTCTTTATGTGATCTCCCTTCTTCATGTTTGACCCTTTACTATGTTCATCTGTTACACTCCCTTCTACAGACTTAGAAATATCGTGAGAAAATTTTTCTGTGAGGCATTTCTTCCAACTACTGTCTTGTTTTCTCAATTCATGGACAGACAAGAGTTTCATCAGCCCATGGTGGTAAAGAATGGTTTCAAATTTCTTGTATGCAAACTTAACCCCTCTCACCATCTTGTTCAGACTCATCCACAGGAAATGAGGAAATTTTATGTGTGGGTCTCCTTCAAAATGAAATAAAAGGCTTAAATGATAAATAAAGGTTACTGCATACCTCCCTTTACAAGTTAAAAATTTATGTAAGAAGACAAGCATTGTACAATATTCCTCTTTGATCCAGCCTCTGGAGATACCTTTCTTCCAATCTGGGTCCAGGTTCTTGGGTTTCAATATTTTTTTATAGATGCCCTTGTCCATGATGATTCCTTTGAAATACTTCTCCCCAGTAGAAGGTAACTCAGTCGCCTCTATTATGGTAGATTCAGTAATTATTAGTTTTAGGTCTCCCAACTGGAAACTCTCTCCATAATAACTTAGACGAAGGCACGAGATACCCCCTCATGATGTCCTCTAATTTTTTCTAAGAAGGGAACCCATCCAGCCTTTTCAATTTTTTCTTTGCAAGGTTGATACTCCTTCCAGAGATGATTTTAAGGATGGAAATTTATTTTAAAATGCATAAACCTTGGAGAATATTACTAATCCTTCATAGGCCAACTATAAAATGTTTGGAGATATTTTTGTAAAAATATTCAAATTTCTAAGGATTTTATATAGTTTGTATAATTTTTTTATGATTTTGAAGGTAAAATAATTTTATCCTTTAGAATTTGGGTGAATCATTTTTAGAATAGCGAATCTTTTTATGGGAAAACCCATTGAAAATTACCCCATGAGCGAAATTTAGCCCCTAAAATCATCCTTGACTCCTTCGTTTCTTTGTACATATGAAACATTGGTCTGTGCCTGTCAACCCCCATTCTGGCTTAAAGACGGGTTTTAAAACAAGTATGGGTAATGAAATTTAGGCAAGGGTTTGGTACTGGACGTAAAATTATGAGAACGGGGTGATGGAGGCAAAGTAACGAGATATTAGGAGCGAATAAAGTGGTGTATAACATAAAAATGGTTAATTAACCCTCATCCGGATGGTGAAGCCATCCAAAAGAGCGTATATAATGAAAATGAGAGGACAACAATCAATTCTTTGAAATGATAGCGAGGTAAGGAAGAAGTCAGAAATCATGCCTAAGGATCATGTTTATGGATAAGGTGACGATCATACCCACAAGTAGCGTCACATCCCATTCTTACCAATTTTTGCAATGATTAAGACGAATGTGGGTGATGTGACCAAAACTCACCATTGGGTAGCATTTGATGTCATAAGTTTGAACAACATGAGTTCATAGAAAGTGGTATAATCGTAGTTTTGTCATCATACAGATGGGAATTTTTGACAAGATATGCCAAACTAGATGATCACCTTATGAAGAGATTCATGTACATTATCATTGATTTTGAAATAAGGGGAATCTTGAAGAACTTCAGAAAATAATGATATGGAGGTTTAGTGACTCAAAATAACAAGGTAATATGAGGGTAACCATATGTAAAATGAAAAATGCATGTGATTCTTAATAAAAAGGAATAAACATTGAGTCCATACCTCTATTACCTGGAATGCATTCGATCCATTAAAGCAATATCAAATGTAGAGAAATGTTACCCGAATATCCTCATCAATATCAGAGTACAAACTCAGTACCGGATCAAAACAAAAATATCATCTTAGTACCAAACCAGTATAGAGGATTTTTCAGTACCGAACCAACATAAATAGTCGGTTTAGTACCAAACCAATGCAGAGAGATTTTTCAGTACCGTGTAACACCCTTGTTTCCCCCTAGCTTGTAATTAATCTTTTACCATGATAACGATGCTGCGACATTGGAACAATGTAAATGTATTATTGTTAGATTGCCAATGACTGACTGTGGGGGTGAAGCCTTGAAAGTATTGGTCATTATATCACTAGAGAAAAGAATGTGAAAACTATAAGAGAAGGTTCATTATATCGAATGACCCCAAATTTCCCTTGTTGAGGATAACAAACCTCCTCTGGTTCCCAAGGAGGAATCAGTTAATGAAGAAAGGACTGGTGGTTGAACCATCAACCACCCCCATGAATGGAAGCATGGTCTAGTTGCAGAAGGTTAGCCTGAAGTACCACAAGGTCCTATAGACCCAGACTGACTTGAGTTTTCCTTCTGATAGAAGGAACAGGATGGGAGGGATGTGCATGCAAGGAACGTAAGGGAATAAAGAGAAGAGTGGAGAATGAAAGAATCTCTCTAGCTGAGAATGAGCAGAGGGTCATGAGATTGATGTTGAGGAAGTATCTAATAAACCTCGCAGAAGATGTGAAAGAGCGAGGATCGTTGAGAATTGGCATAAATTCCCTAGTGATATCATGGCTTGGCACAGGGCTAGCCAGAGCACTAAGAGTGAATTCCTCTGATCCTATGGTTGGGTGGAAAGGTGAACACCCACAACCAGTTAGTTAGCTGCAACCTATAAAAGATAAGTATACTCATACTCTATGTAAATTGAGCTATAACTGTGAAATAAAGTTGGATACTGTGTGAATGTTCATGGATGTGTATGTTTTCTTTATGGTTGGACTGTGTCCCTTTTATTTCTTATTGATTGTGTATTTAGGAAAGTAAGAAATTATATGGTTCAGACATGAATTTTACTCGTACATGCTTGAGCCATGTGGTGGCTTAAGTTAGAGAAATGAACTGTGAGTTCGTCGACCTTGGGCACACTTTCACATGTGCATGTCGACACTCCCAGTCATTCTAAGTCTCTTGTAGGAAGGAGGTTTTTAAGATCGAGAGAGGTAGTGCATGTATGCACCGAGTCCCTCCAAGGCAGGCAAAGACCGATAACCTCTTAAGTTCTAGATTTGATGAATGAATAGAAGGGGTGCGCAGATTTCTGACACTGATTTGTTGATATCTATTTAAAAATTTAGTTGGGGTTTTACCCCCAACGAATTTGAATCATGCTAGTTTATGGAAAAGGAAGCCTACTAGTTATTTTCGGAAATGATGGCCAATCCTATAGGAATGAGATTATGCCGAAGAACATTAATATTTAAACTAAAATAGCAATTTGAATGGATGGAAAGGATCTGAAGCAGTAATAATTACTTCTTTAATGAAGGGTTAAACCTTTTATATGTTTATAATCCCTCACGATCAGAGGAATGAGTCTAGTGACCATTCTCTGAAGAAGGGAGAGCATGCGTAGCTCTCGAGTTTCGAAGGAAACTGAGAAACAAATTTTTGTTTCTAGGTACAGGAATTGTTGGGCAGGGTTTTTCTAATCAAGCTGATAAACTAAGTTGTAGAAATATAGAGTGATTGAGTGAGAAATCACAAGAGCCTCCCTTGCTTGGTCGATAGGAAACTAATCTTACAGAATTCTTGTGGGAGGAGGAAAGTGGCCTCCATCCATGATTGTTGTTGAACAGAAGGAAGAATTCTAGGTTTAATGGTCAAGACTGATTTTTACCTAAATATACTCTAGATTTCTGAACTAGAATACTTAGTAATCAACATAACTCGAAATTGCATTTGGGCTTTAAGGGAATAGTGAAAATGTTATTAGACACTAAAAATTTATTATAATTTAGGAAAAATGGTTGATTAAATGTTGATCTTAAATGTGGTAAAGGAAGTGTTGGGGAACTTCTAGAAGCCCAATGGGTCAAATTGACATCCAGTGGTGGATGGTATCCATATAGATATAGTTGGACCCTAGTGAAGGGAATCTAGAAAAGGATTTCCTTGATCGAAAGGTCTACTAATCAAGACCAGTTGGAAGCTAGATTGGTTGTTTTATCACCGTGGGCATGGTTATAATTTCCCAGACTATATTTATGAGTGGGAAATGTTTTCATGAAAGTTGAGGCAAGAGTGTTTTCTTGCTATCTGTTATCGCATAGAAAGGGAAACATAGTTATGACTATGTTGGTTAAACTGCCAGGTGGATATCTTGTGAATGAATGCAAGCTCTCAAATAAGAGGGAAACTTA
This sequence comes from Picea sitchensis, assembly GCA_010110895.2. NCBI lineage: Eukaryota > Viridiplantae > Streptophyta > Pinopsida > Pinales > Pinaceae > Picea > Picea sitchensis. The sequence continues at coordinate 19,820 of SNQJ01S0042006.1, forward strand.
GTGTTGAGTGTCCCTATGAGACTTGTCATAAGGATGGAAGAAATATTCTTGGAGGACGATCTGGAAGTCTGATATGTCCATGTGCATGTATGACATGGAAAGGGTGCAATCAATTAGCTTGCATGATGAATGTTTGGTTAGGTTTGTATGTGTTTGAATGCATGGGTTAATGCATTGTGAGGCTTCTTGACATGAAGAATGATATTAATACCAATTAGGTATGAAAGATATTAAATGTGTCAGTAATGCACATGCATGATGTAAGGATTAATGTATACTAAAAGCATAATATGGCTGCCTTGATGAGTGATATGTAAGGCAAGAATTGCACTTTCCAAGATTAAGTGGATACCATGGATGCATGGTTGAATCCATTTTGAAGAGTCATGAAAGCTCTGTTTTGAATGATATCTTAAGGGGAATGTGCTCCAGTCCCTCAAGAAATATTAGTATAAATAGAAGAAAGAGTGGACGAGCAAGGATGCTTTGTTTCCATGATAAGAGGCAAATGATTCTTCCTTTGAGGGTCACATGAGATGATTGTGAAAAATCATGACTTGACTGATTTTAAAATAGAGATGTAGGTGGGATTTGAAATATACCTATGGCAGCTACACACAGGCTTATGATTATGCATATGGTTAAGCACATCCTGGATGTAAGTTAACAAAACTAGAATATGTGTGGATACATAATTTGGACGCATGACAAAGATGCATGTTTATATTCCTTATGAAATATTTAGTACCGAGATAAATCCAACTCAAGGTTGAAGCTATCACAGATAGTGAAGGATATGCAATAAGGAAGTTGCATGCTGAAGGAGTTCCCTATGGAGGAACTATGTGAAGACTCTATCAGGAGAACATAGTCACAACCTTATTGACTGTTGAGAATTAAGTAGTGAGCTACAAGCTTGTATATATATATATATATACAAGAATCATGGATTACATTTTGAAAAACATCATGTAATGAAGAGAAGACTAATAATGAATCTTGACCATTTTGATAATCGAATGGTAACGTGCAGGATGCACAGGTTCATGATTCATTATGGAAAAAAGGATTTTCTATTAAAGCATGTTGATGTATCCTAAGAGTTAGGGTAAGCCTAACTGAGGCTACTCAAGAAAAGAGCAGAAATATCAAAACAAGAAGTAGATTGCATAATTAAAGGGGGAGAAAAGGAGGAACACTTTTCTCACCCTAAGAACCTTGAATTGTTTAACAAAGCCATAGGATTAAAAAAGAAGTTGTGGAAACCAGTACAACTGGTAAAAGGAAAATAAACCCCCTGAGTATGATTAAATGAATAAATGATTATGTTTGACTGAATAGGCTTGGTTGAAGCCATGATTAAGAAAAGGCAATGAGGCCTTAGAGATAACTCATCTGGGTTGAAAATCCCCAGACAGTGTAGAAATAATTGGAAGAAGGGGAGAGCCCTCAATTATTTTCTTATTGAGTATTATGTTTTCCCTGGGATGAAAAAGTTGGTACGCAGATTAAAGTAAAAGGTTTTGACACCATAGTGATGATGGTTGTATTACTATAGAAACAATCGAGATCTGTTTGTGTTGCACTCATGGAAACATTAGGGATAATGTGATGAAGTGCATAAAGATATGCTAAGACATTTTGAAGAGGCTTTATGGATTTGAATGTTATGATACATGCATTTTATTTAATATTACAACTAATGTAATTGTAAATATGATGATGCATGCTATGTATAGAAATGAATTGGAGTTGTTGAGGAAGACAATTGCAAATGATGGACAACCTCAAGCAAAAGATGACCATGAGAAGGTTGTGGTTGAAAGATTGTTGACAAGGATGAAGGAGTCCCCATAAAGCATTGTTGATGAGGTAAAAAAATTAGAAAGAGGGTGCTAGCGGCCAAGAAACAGTATAAAAATGTTCATGCCTATGTGGAACAAGGTATGAAGGGATTTGGTAAGAACCCATTCTAGAATATTTTATTGTCTTAATGTTATGCATGAACTTTTGAAAGATAGTTGCATACCTTGGATGCCCAAGTAGGGTATGATTCAGGAAAGAAGAATCTGAATAATATAGAGAGGAAGTCTATGCCAGTCAAGGATGAGTTATAATCCTTGCAAGAAAATGCATGAGTAAGGAGTACCATGGATACAATGACCCATCTAGGGAGATTGGGAATAAAGGTGCTCATAGTTAGCACATTGCATGGAATTCATTGAGGAAATGCATGTTTGCATAAGAGGGCGGACAATGCATTTCCCATTAAGGAAGGAGGACCTTCCAATACTCTACCTGAATTATAGAGGTGTTAAAGAAAAGAGAAATATGGGCGGCCATGAGTGTTGGCACCTTGGTTACTAATGAAGGAAGAATGCTTGGGTGCATTCAAGAGAAACTTTTAGTTTCATATCTATTGATTTGGGATCATGATCATCCTATAGTCTAAAGAATAGTCTTGTTGCATCAATGAACAAGAATGAATAATCCATATGGTGAAGCGCTTGGCTAAGCTCCAACGCACCTTGGCAAAGTACTCGTCATAAAGTGTGGCAAACTTGAAATCAATGCAAGGGTGCATTGGGTGTGAATGTGGCCACAAAAATTGGCACATTGATTAAAGACATTTCATATTTAAATTACATCTGGAAATTTGGTATGATGAAAGGATGCATACAAAATTAATGATGTTTCCTTTTTCTTTGTATCCTTGAATAGATGAAAATGACTTGGGTTACTAGTATGCATGATTTTGAAAAGATAGTGTGCATGGAAACTAACAATTTGTTTGGTTGAGGAACGTTGAAATTGCAGGAAGAAAAGGGTCTTGGATATGGCAGTGTTGTAAGCCCATATGGAAGACCAATTTCCTATTGAGCCAAACTGCAAGGAACGGTATTTCCTTTTTGAGAAAGTGAATTTGATTGTTAGTATGCACAATTCTGAAATTGTTTGTGAGCCACTGCAAGTGTGCGATGAAAATATAATGTGCATGAGAACTAACAATTTGTTTGGCCGAGGAATGTTGACATTGCAGGAAGAAAGGGTCTTGGCCAATATGGAAGTTTTGTAAGCCCATAAGGAAGACCAATTTCATGTTGAGCCAAACTACTATGGAAAGGAAAGTCCCATAATTGGTGAATCTAGTTCCATGCAGAATAGATATGAAAATAAATGAGGAAATTGGAAAATCTATGGGTGACAGATTTGCAATAAAATTCTAAAATTTAGAATTTATGACGATGTCTCATGAATTTTTGTATACATGTGATACAGGTGAGAAGGAAAGATCTGTCCAGAAAGGGCATATGAAGGCTGTCAAGATAAAAAACATAAAAGTGTCTACTGTTGAGACATGAGAACCTCGTGGTAAGCCATGATCGCCTGGAATATGTTGTGTTGAGGTAACACAAGCCAGAGGGACACCTCGGCAGAGCAAGTCTGAGGGAAGCCTCGACTGTAAGGCTCAATGAAGTCTCTAGAAATATTCTTGTGCAAGAAAGCCTCGGCAATGCAATATGGATCACCTGAGGGACTGTAGAGAAGAGAAGGGGATTCTTGAGCCTGGGCCTGGAAGGTGAGTGATCGCAAGGAAGAGGATACTCTAATAGTTCTTGTAAACTATTGATTGGGATCATGCACACAATGGGTATGTCCGGGAAAAACAGTGATCTTGGATAACAAGACATCCACATGGATGCAAACCCATGAACTGCACAAATAAGTATTGTGCTAGATTATAAAATTTTCCTCTTGAATTTTGAACAACAATAAGGTATTTTCGCATAAAATTGTGATTAATATGCTTATTGTCCCAAAATTATTGAAGGAAGGTGATGAAGGCCAAGGGTCTGGAAAGGACCTAACCAAGAAAGAGGATCAATTTTTCTGAAACAAATGAATGAGAAAGGCATGACAGGTGTTACTGAGAAAGAACATCGAGGACAATGTTCCTTTAAGGGGGAGCGGATTGTAACACCCATGTTTCCCACCAGCTTGTAATTAATCTTCTATCATGATCACCATGTTGAGACATGGGAACAATGTAAATGTATTACTGTTATATTTCCAATGAATAACTATGGGGGTGAAGCCTTGAAAGTACTGGCCATGATATCACTAGAGGAAATAATGTGAAAACTATAAGAGAGGGTTCATTATATCGAATGACCCCAAATTTCCCTTGTTGAGGATAAAAAACCTCCTCTGGTTCCCAAGGAGGAATCAGTTAATGAAGAAAGGACCGATGGTTGAACCATCAACCACCTCCATGAATGGAAGCATGATCTATCTACAAAAGGTCAACCCGAAGTACCACAGGGTCCTGCAGACCCAGACTGACCTGAGTTTTCCTTCTGATAGAAGGAACAGGATGGGAGGGATGTGTGTGCAAGGAACATAATGGAATAAATAGAAGAGTAGAGAATGAAATAATCTCTCCAGCTGAGAACGAGTAGAGGGCCATGAGATTGATGTTGAGGAAGCATCTGATAAACCTCGCAAAAGATGTGAAAGAGAGAGGATCATTGAGAATTGGCATAAATTCCCTAGTGATATCATGGCTTGGCACAAGGGTGGCCAGAGCGCTAATAGTGAATGCCTCTAAGCCTATGGTTGGGTGGAAAGGTAAACACCCGCAACCAGTTAGTTGGCTACAACCTATAAAAGATAAGTATACTCATACTCTGTGTAAATTGAGCTGTAACTGTGAAATAAAGTTGGATACCGTGTGAATGTTCAAGGATGTGTATGTTTTCTTGATGGTTGTACCGTGTCCCTTTTATTTCTTCTTGATTGTGTATTTAGGAAAATAAGAAATTATATGGTTCAGACATGACTTTTACTCGTAAATGCTTGAGCCCTGTGGTGGCTTAAGTTAGAGAAATAAAACTTAAGAAGTTAGAAATGAGCTGTGAGTTACATTAAAACCTTAAGGCAGCACCTTTCACATGTATGTCGACACTCTGAGTCATTCTAAGTCTCTTGTGGAAGGAGGTTTTAAGATGTCCGAGAGGGAGTGCAAAGTCTCTTGTAGGAAGGAGGTTTTTAAGATCGAGAGAGGTAGTGCATGTATGCACCGAGTCCCTCCAAGGCAGGCAAAGACCGATAACCTCTTAAGTTCTAGATTTGATGAATGAATAGAAGGGGTGCGCAGATTTCTGACATTGATTTGTTGATATCTATCCAAATGTTTTCCTTAGCTTGGGATAGGGTATTTTCCATGGCAGTCTCTTTCCCTAATTGTTGTAATTGTTGACTAAGCCTTTGAGACTTATGCATCTATGCCTGGTGACTGGACTGGAACATTGAATTCAACTCCTACAAGTTCTTTACCTCTTCCTATAGTTTTATGATCTCTTCCCCTTGTATGAACATGTCTTCCATGGATTTTACAAGGTTATCAGATGCATCTGAGACTTGTACTTGGATTGTTGATGGGATTTCTGATGGAATTGTTGATGATGTGGACCCTTCTGTTGTTATGATTCCTGTTAGAGGGACTGCCTCCAGCAGTATCATGGCCATATGCACATTTTGTTCCTTTTCCATTTTCAGTTTTTCAATTTATTCTTCCATTTATCTTATTTGTGCATTTTGTTCCATGATTAATTTTAACATTTATTCTTTGTGGCCTTCAGTCTCAGCCACTTCTTTGTCTTGTGAATCTTCTGTAGCTAGAATATTCAGCTGCTTTCTCAGAGATGTTATATAATCATTCTTCTTTTTTAACAACTCCTCTATTGCCTTGACATTTGTTGAGTCATACCTAATCTTCAGTGCCAATTCTTCTAATGATTTTATTTTGTTGTCCTTGGCCAAAGAAGAGATCTTCTCCATATTTAATTGGGACTGGATATTGTTTAAGGATACCTACAACTTAGAAGTAGTCATTGAGGTGTTTTTAAAAGTTGAGAATATCATTTCTCCTATCTACTTATGCATATCCATATGTTCCACTGGATGGACATCCTTTACATCAAATTCAAAGGAAGACTTCTTATACTCTGCAATTGTTTTAGGATGGGGAACTTGTGCTTGGAAGAATTACATTTTCATTCTTCCTCTTTCGGTGTCAAAGACTGACAACAGTTTGTGCTGAGCAGTGGAGGTCTGCTTCTAGAATTGGGCATAGGTGTTGTTGTTGAGAATCTCATTTATTTGCTTGATATGTTTATATTTGTAAAAAATGTTTGACTTTGTTTTCCCATGAGTTGATTCAGTTGTCAGAGTAGTGTCTGGGTTTCTTTGAGATGTTGGTGATGATGTAGAAATTGTAAACTGACTGTCTAAATGGGTTTAAGAGTGTAGTCCCTCCAAGACTATTTTGGACTGTATTTCTCCCTCCTTGAGCAAATTTGTTGTATGACTGGTTTTGGCCCTCTTTCTATAAACCTGGAAATCCCCAGCTAATACCTCTGTGACTGAAGGAGAAACCTCCTTCCTTGATATCGTCTCTACTTGATTTTGGGGTGTGTTAGTATGTGAAGCAGTTACAGGGGCAACCTGTTCCTTTGTTTCTTGTAATGTGTTCTCCTGCCACTCTTCCTTGTTCATAAATTTATCCACCTATGGCCTCTGTGTGTGAACATAAGGAGTGCTCCTTTGTTTGATTTTGAGTTCAAAGATGACACCAAATGGGTCATATGCCCAAGTGGAACTCAGAGAAAACCTCATTCGTTTCAAGAGGTTATCTGCTTCTTCTCCTGTTGATCTGTTGTTTCATATGAAATGGCCAATCTGAGTCTTGATCCTGGGCTAGGACTTCTTCTTTGTTGCAACAAAGTGAATTTCATATGAATTCACCATTTTCCTTATATATTCTAGTGCAAAAATCCTCACTGGGAGGTATTTGGGCAATATGTAAGGAGGAAACTCACACCCATATACTCTTATCTCTCTGTGGTTATCTTGACAGCTTGGTTCAGCGTGGTATCCACGGTGTCTGTATCAGAAAATGACGTAACAGGATGGTGAAACGGGGTTTAAAGGTGTATAGTAGTGTCCATTATGGCACGGGGTTGTTACGGGGTGGTTATCAGTCAGGGGAAAGAATTTAATTGGGAAACAGGTATGTAGGATGGGACAGATGGCGGATAGTAATAAGGTTATGGTGGTGGGGTGAGGTGAGTGGTATCGGGTGGTGGTTTTAGAAGATTTCGGAGGGAGGGTAGGTGGTAAGAAGAAATAGGAGGGGGGGTCTGAAATGTTGAGGACACGCCATGTTAGGTGGGGTCAACGCTGGGGAAAACCACTTTTTGGACCCCACCCCCCCCCCCNGGGGGGGGGGTCCGAAAAGTGTTGAGGACCGTTGATATGGCAGGAGATGGGTGTCGTCGATGGAGACTTGTGTGGGAATTAGTCATTACAAGAAAAAGTTTCTTGTCCGCTAGCAAACTTAGGATAAAAATATGTGCTATGAAGTGCTAAGCTTTCTTTTTTCCACTTTACACCATAATTTTATTTTCCTAAGCTAAAATAATCAAATTTAATCAACTAGGGGTACATTTTGAAATCCCCTTTCAATTTTTCTTGAAACAAAAGTCACCTAACCTATCTCCTAACCCAGGCATTTAACATATTAATCCAACTTAGACTCTTGGATTAATTATTACTCTAACATAACTACTTTGGCCAAGATTAAACAGTTTGACCAAACTTATTCTCTAACCTATCAACATAAATTTAAAAAGTTTGATCATGATTAGACAATATGATTCAAACTAAATTTATTTTTGATGGGGTTTTCTATTTTTCTATTTTTCTCTTTTTTCTTTTCTTTTCTTTTTCTTTCTTTCTTTCTTTGATTCTTTTATACCCTCTTTTCATTTTTTATTTTATTTTTATCTTTATTTTTATCTTTTTCTTTTTGGAAATCATTTGCAGAATGAAATATTATTTACAATGTAAAATGACTGGAGATAGAAATTTCAATCACCAGGTGATAGTATGAAATATAGGGTTATAACAAGAAGGATAAGGCGTTATATATTGATGCTTGTCTCTTTGCAAATGTGATTGAATATTCTTGGTAAAGAAGGGATTTTCATGTTATCTCTTGAAATTGGTAAAGAATTTTCTACATATTGTGTTGTTTCATCTTGTTTCAAGGTTAATTGTCTACATCTTTGGAGGAAAGGTGCATTTTATCTAAGAATTATTCTATAAGTAATTAGATCAGTACATCCACTTTGTTAGAGTGCTCAATTGAAACACAGTGCAAGATTAAGTCACTTAATGGATGAAAGAGTGAAAAGTCCATAATGTGTAGATATGTTCTAGATGGATGCAATTAGACTCTAATGAGAGGTAATCCATAAAAATTAATTGGATTCCAGAATTGGACAAAGTGCATGAATAGTTGAGATAAGTGGAAAAGGTATCAAAAGTGGATGCCAAGCTAGTTGGAGTATATTGCAACACTCAAAGAACTATAACATCAATGAAAGGGAATTGTTGATAAATATAGAGAATGTTGACTACATTTCAACGGTATTAAGTGTATTTCCAAGGTAGAATGGGATGGAAAGTCAAGAAGAACACAAATAGGGAAGTGATCTTCAAAAAGGAAATTCCTAGGAAGACACATGAGGAAGAAAATATTTGTATGCTTGACATGGTATGCAAAAGAGATGTAACCTAATAGGAATTATCTCAATTGTACAAGGAAGCAGGTCAAGATTGTACAGTTATTTGAGGAATCAAAGAGTTGCATAAGGAAGTGCACAGTTGCAAAACATGTATTGAAAGGTTGACAAAGGACTCGAAATAGTAGAGTTAAATTAGTATTCGGTTGCTACAGAGTTTGAATGGATAGCAAGGGATATTGGAAAAGAGGACATAAAAGAAACATTTCAGAATGTTGAAATGCCAATAAATGAGAATGGTATTTCAAGATTGGTTGGGTCAAGGAAATGGGGAGTGGTTAATTAGAATGTACTATTATATTCAGCTAGAGTAGTGCATGTTACATCACAATGAATATTGATAACTTTAGCCAAAAAAAAAATGGATAGGATTCTCGGCATAAAGGAAGCAATTATGAGATGGTAGGACTAGTGGATATAGTGGCTGGAAATGCAAAATGGCCAAGTGAGGCTTGGCTAGTAGAGGGATTAATGGTGCATAGTTGAGAAAAATGGTAGAGAATAGGGAAGCAAGGATCTACAGGAATTCAAGCATAGTTGTCTACAACTACAACAAAATAAATAAATAAGCTTAAATAAATATGCATTGGAGTGCATGATAGATGTGATGTGTGATGCATACAATAAATATAAAATGTGTGTGCATGAAGTGGGCATTATAAGATTTAATGATTAATTCATATTGATGTGAATTTGTGCATATATACATGCCTAAACATGCCTATGGAATTATTTTAGACTGAGAGTAGTATGTTGTTATATATATCTATGCAATAATGATGTTGTGATATTTGAATATGACTAATGATGGATTATGTATCCAGGGAAATGCCTATATCATGGAAGAACATGATCTTGATGATGTTGTTGTACATAAATATTCATCCATGTGAAGACAAATGAGGATGGTAAAATGTTGACCAAGGGTTCGTAAAGGGAGCCTGGGAATTTCTATAAAGTACTAGTTGATCTGGTAGGATCAATTAATGTAATAATAACCATGCAAATATGCATTTGGGGTTGTAATGATGCATAAATGTTGAAGGGAATTGAGGTAAGAATTCCCTCAACTAGATTTTCAATATTTGAAATTAATGTAAAGGAAGAGGGCCTTGAGTATACAAAACTTATTGATGCTTGAATGCATTTATAAGGGAATTTAATTGCATATTATGTTATATGGTTATGCGATCATAACCTGGTCAAGTCAGGAGATATTACTTTTGTTGTAGCAATGAATTCCAATAGAGATGTCCATGTGTGAGGCCATGATGAGGTTGGAAATGGAAATGATATAGCGCCATCCAAGTGAATAATTGTTTTCCCCTGTATAATCGATGTTTGGACTGCAACCTATTTGTCGACATGGGAGAGCACTAAGAGAATTATATTCCTAGTGTTGTGTATGGGTTGAAGAGGAAGGTATCCAAATGATCAGACAAGTAAATGGGGAAGAGTCTGAATGATGTGTTGAGGCATTGACTAGACTTTCTAATTCACCACATGGTGGAAAACATGACATAGATATATGATATTACATAGTCAATGCAAAGATGCATTGTGTAAATGTGTCCATGGGTATTGGCACATTGGTTTTATTTGTTGGTAAAGTTTGATTGCATTTTAAAAATCTTGGTATGTAGATAATGCATGTACAATGAATGATAGTTCATTATAGAAAATATGATTAATGGTTAAATTTCATTTGTTTTAATATGAATAATGGTTGGAAATGAGTAAATTGCTAGTAAGATACAATTTTGAGATCACTTTGTTACAAGGAAAATCTCTTTATGGATAGGGGAAAACCACAACAGACGGAACGACACCCAAAAATCAACTCTAATCTCAAGTATGCTATAAATTAAATGCTAACAAGACAAGGATAGAAGCCTACCTCATATAGACGTTCGAAGAAGACCACCATTGAACACACAACCCAAAGCTTTGTACATGCGACTTGTCCTCGACAACCAAGATAAGAAAGCATGTGGTGATGATATATAATGTTAGCATATAAATTAGCATAATCCATTAACATACATAAAAAACATGCCCATGGAAAGAAATACAAATATTTGCAAGATATCAATTGGATGAGAAAATATTATTTCTATTAATGTAATCAACATAAGTACATAGGTGACAAAATTTTGTGACGATGCATATCGGAACCGAGAAACTAAGTCCCTCTAGTTGGACCTCCACCACTTCAATCCTCCAAAGATGCAAGCTCACAAGTAGGAGTCAATTAATTTCTCCCTCACAAGGTAGGAAGAGCTTGGGGGATGAACACAAGAAGTTCAAACTTTCAAGGAAAAAGGGATGCAGACTCAATATGAAGTGAAATTTCTCCAAAGTATCTTTGCTCTCAATGTTGAATTGTCTCAAGGCTTGGATATGGCTCAATTTATAGCCTCCAAATGGAATTGAAGGGTCGATTCAGAGATTTTACAATATATGGAAGGTCAAGGATCATGGATCACATGATATGGCATGGAAACCTGACATATTTTTTAATTTTTGAGCACCAAACCCGATGTACGCAGGATGTAGTGGAGCAACCTGCATATACGCAAGTTGTCTATGCAAATGAAAGGTCATCCAAGAAAGATGCCTAGAGAGAGGTAAAATTTTCTATAACATATTCCCCCTAATGTGTGAGGTCAAAGGAGTATCTGTGATGGCTGAAATATATTATAATTCCTAGAAGTGGAGTAATGAAGACTCAACTAGAAGTACTAGTTACTCATGAGAATATTACAATCCATAATGACTTTGTACACATGGTTGCCAATCTGAATTACACTGAAGATCCATGTGGATATATATCAAATAGTTGTTCATGGCCATGAATAGGAAATACAAAGTGGACATATGCCAAGTCACGAACAAGACATAGTGGAGTCCATTCTCAAAATAAATCGAAGATATATATACACAATGGATTACAATATGATCTTCCATGATCACTAAATTCATATAGGTATTGGTCCGATGAAAGATAACAACATATATGGGGGGCTACTACCCTGAACCAGAGGTCTTCTACACTATATGTCGAAGGTGCATGTCTACATTATGTGAATAGAGGAGTTGAAGTCGAACACAATGAGACTTTGTTTGATTACCAGTCATTAAGGTATATCGTTAACAAACGTGAGACAACACACTGATAATGAAAGTAGGTGTCAAGGTATCAAGTACATTTTTCAAGTGTGAATAAGGGTGTTGAGGTCGAACACTTGAAGAATCCATCGATCAGGAGACATTGATGTATTCCCAATTGTCGATGGCAGGAGAACCTGCCACTGATGACTACAAGCCTCTAGGTACTCATAGGACTCTAGGTATCATTTCCATAATAGATGAGTTGAATTCAATGGAAGGAGACCCTTTGAAAGGAGAGCATTAAGGCATCTCCCATCATCCATCACAAGGTTCAAATAAATAACTTGATAATTAGGAGGATCTCAGACGAATAAGATGTTTACAAACCAACGACCATGTGCGTCTCTCGCATGCACCAGATGCAAGTAGTACATGAAAGAAACCCTATGAATAGAAGCCAATGAGGAATATTGTTGAAAAAGGAAAGGAAACCACCAATAGGGCTAATAAAATTGGCAACCTCGTTGGGATAGTCTCCTTTTTGGGGGTATCGAGTGTTTTTTCTCCTTGATTTTCTCTCTATTTTCCTAAGTTTCCATGTCGCCTGTTGCTTGAAAGTTTGTATTTTTCCTTGCATCTAAGTTTCTTGTCTTAACCCTTGCCTTGACAATGTCTTTTTTGGCATACGTGGGTTTTCCCTTGACAACCACATACATAAATGAGTTGTCTGTCTTTAGGGTGTGTATATACGCATATGTTCCCTGAACAATCACGTACATCATCTCTTAAGTATTTTTGGCTGATTTTGGTGTTTGTTGGGTGAGTTTTACAAGTTGTTGAGACTTCTTGGGTCCCTATTATGACTATTAAGTTCTTACATAGTGATAGGAAGTCGTTTTATTGTTGAATTTTTGGGAGAACTCCTTTCTTGTCATTTTTCTCATTTGTTGTCCTTGCATACTGGTCTAGGTAGTTGCTTCTTGGTATCCTTCTTGGCTTGTCTCTTTTTTATTTCATTAGGGTTTGCATGTGAGGTTGTTATTCAATCCTTGCATTTTCTTTTCATTATATCGAAAATACAAAATATTTGTTTTCTTGCATTTTACTTTTGACATTTGCACTTTTGGTTACTTCGCATAGATTTTGACATATTCGAAAAGATTGCACTTCATTAAAATTGTAGAGATTACATTGTGGATGAGAAAAATGCCCAAGAAATAAGAAGAGGTGGATGAATGGGTCTAAGGACCATTCAGAAAGAAGAAGAGCGCGTGAGGCTCTCTAGTTCAGAAGAAGAACTAAAAAATTAAGTTGTTCTGGTTATAGGAGAGATTGTTTCGTGCTTTCTAATCAACTTGATAAATGGAGCTACATGATTGAGTGAGAAATCATGGAAGGATCCCTTGCTTGGTGGAAAAAAACTAGACTGCTAGCTTCCCATGGAAAAAGGAGAGTGGCCTCCAGGATTTTGCAGAAGACCCGAGGAAAAGAGTGAACTCCCTGGTGGTATCATGGCTTGGCACAGGGGTGGCCAGAGTGATAAGAATAAATTCATCTGATCCTACAGTTGGGTAGAAAGGTGAACACCCACAGTCAATTGGTCATATATCGGCCGTAATAGATAAGTATTCCATAGAATATTTATAATTGAATTGAAATGCATGATTGAATTCTTGTAGTTGTGCTATACATATACATCCTTGATATATAGGGATGATGGAATAACATTGTATCTTATTTGTATGCTATACAATTGTGATTTAGATGGCCTAGCTGACTGGAAACTTGAAGTAAATTTTGAATATCATATCTTGTCCGTGGATTTTTGTTTTACATCCTGTTTAGCCAAGGACCAATGTTGCTAATGGGTTTTGAAATGAATTTGGGGAAAATGACAAGTGACCCCTTGTCTAAATCTATATATCTGCTAATCCTCCAAAAGACTGTCCAAGGATAAAATCTGTGAATATAGAGTCAGGAAAGACTCTACAAGACTGTGTTGAAATCGTCCATCCCTTAAAATCTATTTTCCTATTATAGATTTTGAGTCTTGTAAATGGAAGGTGCTTCCTTCAAACCATTCTTCCAAGTAACCACAGGTTCAATTCCATGGACTTAACCACATCTTGGGTAAGATTTAAGAGTGTATCCCTATGGGGCTTATCAAAGTCCCATATGACCGAGGCTCTGGAACCCTTAGCTATGCTCGAAAAGGAGCTAATATTTTTTAGCTTTGACACTTCAGAGGTCTGGAGCTCCGAGATGTTAAAACTTCACAACACTCTAATCCTGTCGAAGGCAATCAACTGACATGATTACCACAGAGTTTGAACGGAAACTGGTGGTTTCTTATCACTTATCATGGGATACACCTTATCATTAAACATTGACCAAATTTTCGGTCATGAAGTAATGTGAATCATCGATTCAAGAAACATCGGGATCTTCCCTGCCCGTTGGATATGCGCTACAGTCAATTCGACATTGACCTACTCTAGGAGTAAAAGGGTGTTAAACGGTTGGAATCCTCTAATGTTGAAGTCGTGAAGTAATGTGGGTCGTAGATGTAAGGATCCTTCGGGACCCTTCTCGACCATTAGATCAAGTATATTGGAAGGATTCTAAGTAAGTGGTACCATCAACTGACAACAAACAATCATCCCTACTTTATGACCTCTCTGATAGGTAATCCCTTCAGGGAATTATTGGGTTAAGGACTATAAAGGATGTGAAGCCGTGAAATCCTAGAGCGGAAAAATCCTGCCAACCGTTAGATCGTGGGGAAGAATTCAAGAGCGATATGAGTCGTTTATCTAAGGAATCATTGGGAACCTTTCTCAACCGTCCGATCAACTAGTGGAAGGACAATGTAATTACTTTGGCAAATTATTACTCTTGGAAATGCAAGGCACAAGGGGTGAGAATATCCCGAAGTGTTGAAGGCCGAAGTACATGGAAAAGAAGTTCATGACTTCGGGGCTTTGGGATATTTGATGTGTTGGTGCACAGACCAAACGACGAAGTGCAGAAGGCTGAAGTATGTGGCAGGAGTTCTAGGACTTTGGAACTCCGGATCTCTGGAACTCTAGGAAAAACTAGAGGATGTAGGAAGGTGGTTAAAACGTCGAAGTTTCAAAGCACCAAAGTTTCCCATGTTGAAGTGTTCAACCCTGATTGGATGAGCCCGCATACGTTATGGTGATGTAGCATTCCTCGATGGTTCCACGTGGCATCGTGGGATTTGTCGCGAGTTAAGTATGGGATCCTTCTTGTCAAGTGTAAACCGCATGTTAATTGCGGATAATCTCAACCTTCAGATCTTTAATAGTGGACATAGCTCCACCATGGATCCCGGTGAGGAAAGAGACTACGAGACTTCAGGTCTCTAGGGGTGTTTTCAAACTTGCATAATAATGATGAAGGGGCGAAGGCCTGATACTCGAGAAGGCCCCAGGGTGATATTCCCTGTAACCCCTCCTTCCGCGGATACATCACTACCAAATAATGACGAAATGGGTCACGATAGTGCCATGTTGGATGACATCAGAGAAGTGATGCCACGTGGCGAAAGGGGGTGGCCATTGGCCGATGATGCCCCAAAAACTTTGGAATACCATAACTTTTGAACCAAGAATTGGTTTTGGATGAGTTTATAGTCATTGAAAAGCTCTTAGGGAGCAGAAGGAAATTGTTCCCTTATTCAAGGAACTCAAAGAAGTTGTATGAAGGAAAAAATTTTATACCCCATCCCTTAAAAGGGTACTTAAGGGGTTGGGTGTGTGACATAGTGGTATCAAAGCAGGAAACAACACTTTCCCTGCATGGGCTCATGAAAGAGTCGATTAAAAAAAATTACGAGAAAAAATTTAAGGGGGAGGGCATCCTACCCTACCCTTACCCTATTTATCAGAGCATGATTCAAACACCAGGCCTGGATGGGTCGAAGAATAGTCACAATACTAGTTTACCGAGGATAAGATGAGCCTATTGAAAGTGATTATTGTTGCAAGGAGATTATCTGCATAAGTTCCTTGAGGAGAAGGATTGCAGATTAGAACTTTGTTGATATTTTACTCAACGAAAATTGAATCATGATGGATCGCAATAGAAGAATCATATCATTACCTTTGGGAAATGATAACTACTCCTAGAGAAGTGGGATTATGCTGATAGGAACTAATAGCAATACTTGGATGCAAATGGACATAATAGGTTGCGAGGTTTCCTACAAGTGTGGGAAGTCGAGACCTCTAGAAACTATGATGGTTGTTTATTTGGGGGCTAAGACCCTTACAGAAAAATTCCTCGTGGTTAAAGGAATTGAACATGAAGTGATAGGATGTGTGGAAATAATAAAAATTTCCACTTTAATAGACGAGAATAAACCCTGTATGTATAACCCCTCATGACTACGAGACTTATGGAAATTGTAAGGTCAATTTACTTGACCCATAATGAATGAAAATTGTTGTTGGAATAACCTAGTTAAGAAAGTAAAAAGGATCCCTATAGACTGAGAACAACCTTCATGAAAGTAGTAGTGAAGTGACATGAGCAAGTTGAAAAGATCATGGTTGTGCTAAGGGAGTGTGTATTCCTATTAACTTAAGGGTGTGTCTATGCATGATAATGCAAGAGGTAAGCAAGTGGAATGTGTATGCACTACAGGCATGGGTAAAATGCCTAGTGCATATAGACTTATTATAGTTTGTCATTGGATGTAAAATATGGTGATGTCATAGATCATATGGTTAGTGATGATTTGATTATAGCAGCATAAGTAAAATGTTGATGATATTGATTGTATATTACACTATGAGGATAAAGGTAGAATGGTTAATGAAATGTTGATCCCAAATGTGGTAAAGGAAGTGTTGGGGGACTTCTAGATGACAAATGGGTCAGGTTGACATCCAGAGGTGGATGGTATCCATATAAGTATGACTTGGTACGCTCAAGTAGTATTGAGAGGGAATCTAGAAAAGGATTCCCTTTATAAAAAGGTATGTTAAACAAGAAATGTTTGAGGCATGAAAAAGAAGCTTGATAAGTTGTCTTGTTTCCTTAGGCACTATTGGAATTTTTCAGGTGGTACTTCGGGGTTGTTGAATCATTTTAAAGTAGTTGAGGTAAGAATGTCTTCTTGTTGGTTGTTATCATATGGAAAGGCTAACATAGTTATGATTATGTCTGTTAAACTTTCCATGTGGATATCATGTGAATGACAACAACCTCTCAATAGAGAGGGAAGATCAGTGTTGAGTATCTCTATGATACTTGTCATAAGAATAGAGTAAGACCCTTGGGAGAAGGATCTGGAAGTCTGATATGTCCATGTGTATGAATGAGATAGAAAAGGTGCAAGAAATGAGCTTTCATGATGAATGTTTAGTTATGTTTGTATATACTTGAGTGCATGGATTTAATGTATTGTAAGGTTGCTTGATATGAAGACTGACATTAAGACCAAATAGATATGAATGAATGATATTAAATATGCAAGTGATGCACATGTATGATGTATGAGTATATGTATACTAAAGGCATCACATGAATTCCTAAATGAGTGAAATGTAAGGCAATAATTGCACCTTCCAAGACTGAATGAATACCATGGATGCATGGGACTCTATTCTGGGGAATGTGTTTCATTCCCTCAGGAAAGGCTAGTATAAATTGATGAAATAGTAAATGAGGAGGAATGCTCCATTGTCATGATAAAAGGCAACCTGATTAGGATTTTAAATGATAGATGTAAGTGATCACAAACATTCATGAACTAACTAAATTTTAATATATACAGAAAAGATAACTATAAGTGTGTCTATAGTATACACACAATATGTTGAAGAAGGGAGTAAGAACATTGTGCATGAAAGCACAATGGGATAATGTGCATATGTAATTCAGAATGCATCATAAGAATGCAAGTTTATATTCCTTATGGAATATTTGGTAAATAGATGAAATGATAAAGCTGAAGTTGAGTCAAGGTTGAGGCCATCACATATAGTAATGGATATACAATAAGGAAGTTGCATGCTAAAGGAGTTCCCTGTGGAGGAACTATGTAAAGACCCTGTCAGGAGAACAAAGTCACAACCGCAATGATTGTTGTATGTATGTGTGTGTGTGTGTATGTATATATATCGCACACACACACACAGAGACATACAACAGTCATTGCGGTTGTGACTTTGTTCTCCTGACAGGGTCTTTACACAGTTCCTCAACAGGGAACTCTTTTAGCATGCAACTTCCTTATTGCATATCCATTACTATCTGTGATGGCCTCAACCTTGAGTCAACTTCAACTATATATATATATATATCTTGGATCACATTCTAAAATATAATACATGAATGGAAGACTAACAAATGAACATTGAACGTTCTGATAACTAAATGGTAATGTGCAGAAAGCGCATGTTCATAATTCATTGTGAACAAAAATCTTGTTGTTGTAGCATGTTGATTTATCCAAGAAGGTTAAGGTGAACCTAACCAATATTTTTCAAGGAAAAGAGTAGGGAGATCACAACAGGGAGTAGATTGCATAAGCAAAGAAGGAGAAAAGGAGGGATACTTTTCTCACTTTAAAATCTGATTTGCTTAACAGAGTTATGAATCTCAAAAAGGAACAACTATGAAAGCAAAGGAAAATATATAAATAAGTATGTTTGAATGAATAATCTTGGTTAATCCATGTTAAGTAAAGGTAGTGAAGCCTTGGAAAATAACTCAGTTGGACTGAAAGTCAAGGGCTGTGTAGAAGGATTTGGACAAGGGAAGAGTTCATTGACTCCTACCTTGTTGTTTATTGTATTTCTCTAGTATGCGAGATTGGTTTACTGATGTAGGTAAGTGTTTTGGCATAAGGATTTTGATAGTTGTATGATTATAGAATACAAATGAAAATTGGATTATGATTTCACTAGCTAACACATTAAAGAGTAATGTGGTAGAGTGCATAGAGATATATTGGGGCATATCTAAAAATATTTTATTGATTTAAATGTTATGATACATGCATTTTTATTTTACATGACGACTAATATATTTGTGATGTATGTCATGTGTAGAAATAAATTGGAGTTGTTTGGAAAGACAATTAACAATGATGGACAACCTCAAACATAGGATGAATACAATAAGGTTTTTGTTGAAATTTTTTGAAAGGACTTTAAAAGTATCCATAAAGCACCATTGATGAGGTAATATCAGAGAGGGTGTTGGCAACCAGAACAGGTATAAAAGTGTTCATGCATGTGTGGCATAAGGTATGAAGGGATTTGGTAAGAGTCCCCTCTAAATTATTTTATTATCTACATGGTATGAAGATAATTTTGAGTGGTTGTTGTATAACATTGATACCCAAGCAATATATGATTCAATAAAGAAGATAGAATGAATGATATAGGTATGAACCTCTGGAAATCAAGGATGATTTAAAATCCTTTCAAGAAAATTCATGAATAAGTAATCTCCTGGATACATTGACCAATCAAGAGTGATTGGGAACAAAATTTCCCATAGGCAGCACATTGAGGAAATGCATGTTTTCATAAGAGGTCAGACAATAGAATACCCATTAAGGAAGGAGGGCCTTCCAATACTGTACCTGAATTATAAAGGTGTTAAAAAAATGAGTGGCCATGAGTATTGGCACCATTGGTTACCAGTAAGTGTTTAGATGCAACCATATGTAACTTGGGTTTCATATTATAATATGTTAAATTGAGGACATGATCAATTGTAGCAGGAGGCGCAGTCCTGTTGTAATAATGAACGAGAATGAATAAACCTTATGGTGAGGAGGTTGGTTGAGCTCCAACACACCATGGCAAAGTTCTTGTCATAAAGTGTGGAAAACTTGAAATCAATGCAAGGATGCATTGGGTATGAATGTGGCCATGAACATTGGCACATTGATTAAAGTCATTTGATATTTGAATTGCATTTGGAAAATTTGGCATGATGAAATGATGCATGTGTAAATAATGATATTTCCTTTTGCTTTGTACCATTGAATAGATGAAAATGATTTGATTGTTAGTATGCACAATTTTGAAGATATAATGTGCATGAGAACTAACAACTTGTTTGGCTATGTGAAAATGGAGTTGCAGGAAGAAGGGTCTTGGATATGGCAGCAGGAGTAAGGCTTAAGCCCATAATGAAGACCAATGCATGTTGAGCCAAACCGCTATGGGAAGGAAAATCTCATACTTGTGAATCTTGTTCCTATGTGGAACAGATATGAAAATAAACTGTGGAATTTGGAAATTTGTGGGCGACAGATTTGCAAGAAAATTATGAATTGGAATTGATGATAACGTCTCACAAAATTTCTGTATACATGTGATACAGGTGAGATGAAAAGGATATATCTAGGGAGGACATATGGAGGCTAACAAAGATAGAAAGAATAAATTTTTTTATTGTTGTGACATGAGAACCCTGTGGTAAGCCATGTTCACCCTAAAATATGTTGTGTTTTGGTAACATAAGCTAGAGGGACGCCTCAACAGAGAAAGTCTGAGGGACACTTTGACTGTAAGACTCAATGAAGTCTCTAGAACTCTTCTTATGAGAGAAAACCTTAGCAAGGAAAGATGGGTCGCCCAAGGGACTGTATAGCAGAGAAGCAAATGCCTGAGCCTGGGCCTGGAGGGTGAGTGACTGCAAGGAAGAGGAGACGTTGAAAATTCTTGTAAACTATTGATTGGAATCATGCACACAAGGGGTATGTCAAGGAAAACAATGAGCCAAGTTAACAAGACAACCATATAGATGCAGATCCATGAATTGCACAGATAAGTATTGTACTAGATTATGAAAATTTCCTCTTAAATTATGAATAGTAATAAAATGGTTATGCACAAAATTGTGAACTGACATGCTTGCTGTTAGAAATGTTGTAGGGATACGATGAATGTTGAGGATATGGAAAAGGACCATACTGTGAGGGAAAACAAGAAGGTAATGTTGAAGCAGTTAAATGACAAAGGCATGACAGTTGTTACTGAGAAATAACATTGAGGACGGTGTTCCTTTGAAGGGGGAGAGGATTGTAATACCCCTTGTTTCCCCTAGCTTGTAATTAATCATTACTTATGATTATCATGCCATGGCATGAGAACAATGTAAATGTATTATTGTTTAGATTGCCAACAACTAACTGTGGGGGTGAAGCCTTGAAGTACTATCCATGATGCCACTAGAGGAAAGAGTGAGGAAACCTGTAGAGAGGGTTCATCATGCCAAGATGACCCAATCCTCTTTATTGAAATATTCAATCTGGAATAATAAGCCTCATCCCGATCCTAAGGAAAAATTAGTTAATGAGAAAAGGACTGGTGGTTGAACTATTGGTTGTGGAGCCTGATTATCTTCCTAATTCAGAGGTTTGTTTCAGCCGTTCTTGGACCCCATTAACTAATGGGGGGGTGTGGGGGGAAGGTCCACAACTGTCGTCAAGGGGGTCTAGGGGGGGCGATGACAAATTTTGTATCCCCCCTGGCGGGGGATTCGGGTATAGTGCCCCCGAAGTGAAATATTGGGAAAAATTGCCTTGTAAAATATTTTAATTTTGTAGTCAATCTAGACCGTTCATTATAAGGTCGTAGATCTAACAGTAGAAGTCAATTTTAGGGATTTTTTCCCTAGAAGGAAACCCTCTTTTATGAGGGAATTGTATTGCGGTTGTGTATTATTGCAAATATTTTATTCTAAGAGAGGAGACTGTGTGAGAGAGAAGAGGAAGTTACAACGGGTGTGTTGTATGTTGTATCCCTTCATTTTGATGGATAATAAAAAGGAAGGACATGGCAATTTCTATGGTGGGCATAGCCCACACTGGGTGAACCATGTGTATATGTGTCTCTATTGTATTGTGTATCTTCTATGTTTTATTTCCAAATTTGTTTTATTTTATTGCTTCACGATCCTATTTTTCTAACATGAACAACCAACTACCCCAATGAATGGAAGCATGGAGGGCCGGACTGAGAAGACAAAAAATTGTCATCCCGAAGTACCATAGAGTGCAGTCTTCCTACGGGCCCAGATTGACCCGAGTTCTTTCTGGAAGAAGAAAGAGGACAGGTCCAGAACCTTCCTGGGAGAGGAGAAAAAACACCCGAGAAAGAAGAAGAGATGGACGAATGGGTTTGAGGACCAGTCAGAAAGAAGAAGAGCATGTGAGGCTCTCTAGTTCAGAAGAAGAGATGAAAAATTAAGTTGTTTTGGTTACAGGAGAGACTGGACCATATTTTCTAATCAAGTTGATAAACAAAGTTGTGTGATTGAGTGAGCGATCATGGCATGTTTGCTTTCTTGGTGGATAGAAAACTGGACTGCTAGCTTCTTGTGGAAAAAGGAGAGTGGCCTCCAGGATTTTGCAGAAGACCCGAGGAAAAGAGTGAACTCCCTAGTGGTATCATGGTTGGAAAAGGGGTGGCTAGAGTGCTAAGATTGAATGCATCTGATCCTATGATCAGGTGGAAAGGAGAACACCCATAGCCAGTTGGTCGACTATCGATTGTAATAGATAAGTATTTCATAGAATCTGTATAATTGAATTGAAATGCATGATTGAATGCTTGTAGTTGCGCTATACATATACATCCTTGATATATAGGGATGGTGGCATAACATTGTATCTTATTTGGATTCTAGACAATTGTGATTTGGACGACCTGGCTTACTAGAAACTCGAAGTAAAGTCCGAATATCATATTCCATCCATGGCTTTTTGTTTTAAATCTTGTTTAGCTAGGGAGCAATGTTACTAATGGGTTTTAAAGTGAATTTGGGGAAAATGGCAAGTGACCCCTTGTTTAAATATATATATGTGCTAATCCTCCAAAAGACTATCCAAGGATAAAATCCACGAATACAGAGTCAGGACGGACTCTACAGGACTGTTTTGAGCTCATCCATCCCTCAAAATCCATTTTCCTATTCTAGAATTCGAGTCATGTAAATGGAAGGTGCTTCCTTCAAACCATTCTTCCCAGTAATCGTAAGTTTGAGTCCACAGACTTAACCACATCTTGGGTAAGATTTAAGAGTGTATCCCTCTGGGGCTTGTCAAAGTCCCATATGACCAGGGTTATGGGACCCTTAGGTACGCTTGAAAAGGAGCTAAGATTTTCGAGTTTCGAGACTTCGGAGGTCTAGAGCTCCAGGATGTTAGAACTTCACAACACTCTAATCCTGCTGAAGAAAACAGACTAACGCAATTACCAGAGAGTTTGACCGGAAACTGGCGGTTTGTTATCAATTATTGTGGGATCTTCCTTATCATTAAACCCTGACCATCTTTTCGGTCATGAATTAACACAAGTCGTCGATCCAAGAAACATCGAGATCTTCCCTGACAGATGGATATAGGCTACGGTCAATTCGACTTTGACCTACTATGAGATTAAACAGGTGTTAAACGACTGGAATTCTCGAATGTCGAAGATGCGAAGTAACGTGGGGCGTAGATCTAAGAATCCTTCGGGAACCTTCTCGACCAGTAGATCGAGTATAGTGGAAGGATAGAGTAAGAGGTACCATCAACCGACAACAAACAATCATCCCTACTTTATGACCTCTCCGGTAGGTAATCCTTCAAGGAATTATTGGGTTAAGGACTGTAAGGGACGCGAAGCTGCGAAATATTAGACAACAAAATCTCGCCAACTGTTATATCATGAGGAAGAATTCAGGAGCGATATGAGTTGTTGATCTGAGGATCCATTGGGAACCTTTCTCGACCATCTGATCAATTAGCCGAAGGACAACATAAGTACTTCAACGAAGTCTTACTCTAGGAAATGTAAGGCACAAGGGGTGAGAACATCTTGAAGTACGTGGCAAGGAAGTCCAAAACTTTGGGACTTCAGGGCTTCGGGAGATTTGACATGTTGGTGCACAGGCCAAACGTCGAAGTGTCAAAGGCCAGAGTACGTGGCGGGAGTTCTAGGACTTCGAAACTCTAGGAAAAACTCGAGGATGTAGAAAGGTGGTTAAAATGTCGAAGCACCGAAGTTTCAAGTGTTTGACCCCAATTGGACGAGCCTGCATATGCAATGGTGATGCAGCGTGACTGGGTGGTTCCACGTGGCATCATGGGATTTGTCACGATTTAAGTATGGGACCCTTCTTGTCAAGTCTAAACCACGTGTTAAGTGCGGATAATCTCATCTTTCAGATCTTTAAGGGTGGACAGAGCTCCACCATGGATTGTGATGAGGAAAGAGACTTCGGGACTTCGGGTCTCTACGGATGTTTTCAGACCTGCACAAGAATGATGAAGGGGCGAAGGATCGATACTCGAGAAGGCCTCAAGGTGATATTCCTTGTAACCCCTCATTCTGCGGATATGTCACTACCAGAGAATGACGAAATGGATCACGATAGTGCCATGTCGGACAACACGAGAGAAGTGATGCCACGTGGTGAAGGGGGTGGCCCTTGGTCGATGATGCCCCGAAAACTTTGGAAGGACATAACTTTTGAACCAAGAATCGATTTTGGACGAGTTTATAGTCGTTGGAAAGCTCTCAGGGAGAAGAAGGCAATGGTGCCCTTATTCAAGGAACTCAAAGAAGTGGTAGGAAGGCGAAAAATTTATACCCCATCTCTTAAAAGGGTACATAAGGGGTTGGGTGTGTGACAATGTTCATCCTTATGCATCTCCTCTAGGAATTTGCATTGCTAATTACATGAATTGGGATGTGTGGAGAGAAGATTGAGAACCTAGAGAAGCATGATCTAGTCTCGGGTATGTTCAATCTATTGTGTTGCAATTCATAAATTTGGTAAGGTTGAGGACAAATCAAACACTTCAGGAAGAGTCTCGATGAGCCAATGAACGTGGGACATACACATGATGGATGTTGTATGGGGTGTGAGGTTTCATAAATAAGAAGGCAGTTAAGAATTCATGAAACCCTAACTCGAGAAAATAAGTCTGGCATCATTGAGTTGGTTGCACATACTCGGGTTCAAAATGAGAACAAGGATAAGGAGATCACCTTGCTCATGGAAACTTCTCACCATCAAAATCAAGAGATCATGGAGTTGTAAAAGGAGAGCATTCTTCTTAAGCATGTCATAAGCAAACTAGTGAACTATCAAAAAATTGTGCATCCATCAATGGGTCATATGGAAAGAGGGGAGGAGAGACTCTACAGCAAATCTTAGTTGATATGGATTAGAATTATGTGACTTAAAATATTGTGAATAGTGATCTTAAGCTTTCTTAATTTAGAGTTTTTATTGTATTGAAAATACATCTTTAGCTAGGTGTCTTTGTCAAAATCTATCCATATTAGGGTAATTAAAAGCAACTTAGTAAGAAATCTAGATATAAAAGTTGTAATTTCAATTTTGGCCAAATTACATTTTGAAAAATATGTATGGAAGATGTAATATTTTAATGACTAACAAGACTCCAACATTTTTTAAATAGTACAAATACAACCGTTCTTGTTTTAAAAAAATACACATCTTTTACTTATTTATTTAATTTAATTTATATAAAACAACATTACAACAAATGTAACATATCTTTCTAGGTATGATTTTTAGAGTTTCTATGATTTTTTAAGTTTACATTTATTTTCTATAAATTTGTCCACAGGGAGTTGGTTGGTAAATTCCAGATGGTAATACTCCCTTCAATTAAACATATCACAGTAGCCTTTATCTATATTGGCTTTGGTTGATCGGTAATTGTAAATTTATGTATATTTTTCAGAAGTGTATAGAAATTTGTCTGCAATGGCTGGCTATGGCTGATTGGTGAGACAGAGGTGGTAATATTCTCCTCAATTTAAAATGTTATCATCTCTGGAGGGCCATAGCAACCGACCAGCCCTTGACTGTGCAACCGTCCTTGGTTTGATAATGCTGTCTCTGTTATGAAAATGAAAACTGATAACAGTATTGTAAACTTATGAGAAGGACACTTGTAAGAACGCCACCGTTCCACTTACAGTGCAGAGAAAGCATCTATTGCTGATCTTGGGTTTTGAAGCGACAAATCATGATTACTTGCACAAAGTCAATTCTTTTCAACTTTAAGTACTAATAATTTTCATTGGTGCAGTTGGGAAGTGACCGAACGTAAAGCCTATGAATGTCAGTCCCCCGACCGAATAAGGCCGAGCTGGTGAGGGTGAAGCCATTTCAAAGTTTTTGGCCCATGTGTCCCACGAATAGGACCTGCCTGTTACTGTTGCTTTAGTAAAGTAAAGAGAGAGCCGAAATCGGAATGAAAATTGTTTGCTTTTGAATCGCCATAACTATTTTCCAATTGATGACAATGATGATGTCGGCGTTTGACTTGTGCCGTGTCGGGTAGCTGTAAAGCTTTTCAGGAGTGGAGGGTGATACTACAGTAGTGATCTTTTGTTTTCGTAAAGGAGGTGGACGTGGAAAGTCTCTCTAGCCTGAAGGATCATTTTGTCTTTGTAAAGCCAGCGGGGATGGGCAGAGGAAGAGGAGCGGGAACAGGAGCAGTAACTGGAAAACATCTATTGCCGTGCACTGCTTTTCAATATCACCAGTAAATTTCAGAGCTGTTGAATGGTGTAGTAAATTTTTTAAATTCTGAATTCTGATTGTTCTCAGAATTAGAGTAAATTTATGGATATCAGTGTTAGTCAAATTTGGAATTATGGTGTAACTTCAATTATTTCTATAAAATTTATTGGATTCATATTAAAGTTGTCATTGGAAAGAGGATTCTTTCACTACCATATTAAGTTATCTTGGGGGTGGGGGTGGTGGAAGTTTCTAATTTTTTTTAGAATTATGATAAAAAAGAATTATGATTTAAATTGGTTAAGAATGGGTAAAATCTCTTGGGCATTGTTCCATTATGGAAGAAGCTTGAATCATAGAGGAACTTTGATCATCACTGTATTAGTATTGTATTCTTGTTAGATTTGTGGCAAAAAGAGGTTGCTTTGCAATAACATTAGTGTAATCTCTCTTAAAAAAAACTCCATTGGCATTCTCTAACGGTGTAGCAAACTTCCCTTCATTCATCGTCATTCAACTACACAAGAAGTTAGAGTTTTGATCATTCAGAACTTTGATCAAATTTTTGAAGCTTCGGGTCATCTCAAAATTGGGCAAATACCCTTGGGCATTGTTCCACCATGCAAAAGAACTTGGTTCATGGTGGAACTCTGATCATGCTTGAAATTTTTGTCAAATTAATGTGAGAGTTGTTGATGGAAAAAAACTCCTTTTGCGACAAGATGAGCTTACTCCATGGGAATCGCAGTGATGGTGGGAAGTAAGCTAATCTTGCAGAAAAACAACTTCTTTTCGACCACAACTCTGCTAAGGATCCAATAGTGATTTAGGAATGATCAAGTTCCACCTTGTTCAAGTTTTGTGCATGATAGAATGATGCCCTCGGGTTTTTTCCAAATTATGAATGAATCTGAATCCTCAAAAATTCGATCAAAGTTCTCGATCAATCAAAGCTTTGATTTCTCGTGTTGCTAAATTCTGATAGACAGAGGGAAGTTTGCCACATGAATAGACAATGACACGGTGGTGGCCTGCAATGATGGAAAATTGGTGGTGGATGTTAGCTTACCCCCCACTTTCGTTGTCTAGTCATGTAGCAAACTTTGCTCCAGTCATAGGAATTTTGCTTAGGACCTCTAATTGATCCAAAACTTTGAACAAAATTTCAAATATTCATGCCATCTTAGATTTCGATAAACATCACTTGGGCATCATTCCACCGTGACAAAACTTGAATCCTGGTGGAGCTATGATCGTCCCTGAAATTTCCACCAGATTCATGTCAGATTTGTTGTGGGAAAGAAATCATTTTGCTACATAATTAGCTTACTCCCCACTACCACCAATCCCCAAAACTTCACTGGATCTGAATTTCACTAATGTGATTCTTGAACTTGATTATCTCTAAACTTCACTAGAATAAATAAATCTTATTAAGAGGCAGTAGTGGTGGGAAGTATGCTAATAATGTAGCAAAATGACATCTTCCATTCACAAATTTGACGAAAATACAACAATAATTACATACTCAGAATTTATAATTCAAGTTCTATACATGACATTGCACCAAGGTTGAAATTTCAAATCTGAATAACCCAATTTGACCCTTTTCACAACTTAAATACAGTTTTGGATACATTTAACAATAACAAAGAATGTTGAAGATTTCTCAAAATTTTCACAATATTTAAAGTTCAAATTCCTAATCAAATTCCATCCTTTCATTCCACCATAAGTTTGTTTAACACAAAATCCATTCATAAGTTTGTTTAACACAAAATCCATTCACATCGTGGAGAATTTAAACAAAAAGTTTCCAATCAATAATAACATTAACCTCCATGTACCCAAGGATTTTGCTATTAATTCTGAATCCACCCAAAATCTTAAAAATTCCATGTGCCCAAGGATTTTACTATTAATTCTGAATCCACCCAAAATCTTAAAAATTCCATGTGCCCCAGGATTTTGCTATTAATTTTGAATCCACCCAAAACCCTAAAAATTCAATTAGAGTTCTTTGATTGATTTCCTCTGTGACAGGATTAGACAGCCAAAGAAAAATTGATCATGGCTCACTGATAAAGGCGGTGGTGGAAGACCGGTGGTTCGGGTTGGTAGTGGAGATGGCGGCCCGTGATGATGGAAGACCGGTGATTCGGGTTGGTGGTGAAGGTGGCGGCCATGATCCGGTGGACTTTGTTTTGTCCGGCTGCTTATTCTCATCATATTCCAGGGGCCACTGTGTCTCATTCTCCGGCCATGTTTTGCGTTGATGTCGCAACGTTTCAAGGAAACGGGAGTGAGAGATGGAGACCGGCTGTTCTTTTTGTTGTCCTTTGAGCAGATCTGATCCCAATTCACATGCGAGTAAGAGGGAGTGTTTGGTCCGGAAGGCGATTTCCATCCAACCATCTTCGATCATCATCAAATCTTCCGCGTGGTGACATCATCAGCATCATCATGATTCCTGTCATTACTTCACCTCCTCACGCGCTTTCCGTCGGTTCTGATTCCGAATAAAAACATGCATGACGTACTTCAATGGCCATCAAAACAAAACAACCTGTACATCACACGTCTCGCCCTTAAAACCTCCTCTACCAAAGAAAATCCATTTCCTTACCTACTTACTGTCGGTTCCTTGCGACTTCTGGGCTTCTGGGCTTTCCTCCTTTCCTCATACTCTCCTCCTGAAGCAAAGTGACAACTCCTTATTGTCCCGACAGCTAATGTTGAAGGAACTTCTATGGATATTCTACTGTACTGATAAGACCTGCGCCCTGCAATTATTATAGACACACTATGGCTCAAGATCCAAAAACCCGGCCAAAAGTCAATCCATTGCATTACATATTACGGACGTGGAGTTATAATGCCATGCTTTCACATTCTCAACAAATCGGCCTTTTTTTTTATGATTTAATTTTTTTGTCCTGGATTCGGTCGATAAATTGGCTTTTCTTCTTTCATTAAAAAATAAAAATGGTCCAGTAATTTTGGTTGAAATTCAGAGTTAATAATCTGGTTTTTTAGGCGTACTTTAACTATTCTATGAAATGTTTTTTTTTGGAATTTCTCTACATAAATCTGCACGAAATCACTAATTTTTTTTTTTTTTTGTTTAAAATCTAGTTTTGAATATAGAAATGGATTTAGCATACTAAAAAACCCCTGGGCACTCAGATTATATAAAAATAATCACTTAAATCAGTGGAACTAACAATTTCTTGTAGGATTTCGGGCAAATATCCCCGAAAAAAATGCCAGAAAACGTCTTGGGAACTGGTTGGGAATGTCCCCAATTGACTGGAAACTCTTTTGGGAACTTAAGAGCTTTTGGGGAGCTTCAACATCAAAGAAATGAGAGCTTGGAAAGCAGTTTCCTAAAAACAAGCTTTAAATTAGAATTATATTAAATTAAAATATAAATATATTTATTCCATTATTACAAATACATAATTTCTTACAAATATTTTCATTATATTTATTCAAAATATCACTAAAATATTATTTCAAAAATTAGTTAAGTAAAAAATCTTAATAATACTCACTTTATAGTTGTGGATATGAAAAACTTTTAATGCATGTATGTTTTCCTTCAAACCCAAACGAAACATGAAAGTCTAATAAATCAATACCCTATTCACTGGAAGCATTTGCTCCACTCTGTAGTTGATATCAACCAACCATATCATTGACTTGTATTGTATTTTCATATTAGAAGAGTAGTACTATTTTGTTTTTTTCCAATAAAAAAAAATAATGTTTCAAATTTACAAAGATGTTTAAAATTTATATGTATAAAGTTTAATTTTAAATAGATATTAAAATTGTATATATGTATTTTCAATTTTGTTTCTCGTCTTCTAATGGAATATTTATGGATATTAAAGTTTATTGTGTTAAATATATTCATATAATTATCATATAATTATTAGCACAAATTAAATTAGCAGGATATTAAAGTTTATTGTGTTAAATATATTCATATAATTATTAGCACAAATTAAATTAGCAATTTTAATATTGTAGTTGTTGCAATATGANAAAGATGTTTAAAATTTATATGTGTAAAGTTTAATTTTAAATAGATATTAAAATTGTATATATGTATTTTCAATTTTGTTTCTCATCTTCTAATGAAATATTTATGGATATTAAAGTTTATTGTGTTAAATATATTCATATAATTATTAGCACAAATTAAATTAGCAATTTTAATATTGTAGTTGTTGCAATATGAAAAAGGTTGTCATCAATTGACCTTCAATTTTATTGAAATAAGATTTAAAATGTATGAATATCTCTATACATTGTAATCTAAAGTATCATTCTAATCTTATATATATATATATATATATATATATATATATATATATTATTTTCGTGTAAATTTGATTTCCACACTTTAAACATACCTTTAAACATGATTTTCACACTTTCAACAAATTGAAAATGGTAATTGCCACCTAAAATAATCTATTGGTGATTGGTAAGAAGATATATGATATGCTTTCACTTTTGTCAAATGCCTTTGGGTTTTGGGCCATTAATTTGTTTCATTTGTATGAGGAAGACCACCTATTAACTAACCAAAAACCAATGTCAACTTAAATAATATCCTAAAAAACCAATATCCCATATAATCATCAACAAAACTATCTCCATTGAAACCTTATACTTATTAATAATATTTAACCATAATCCATACATACATGATACCAAATTCTATCAAATAAAAATTTATTTTTTTTCCAAAATAAAATTAAAAAATCTTTATTATACTTAGATTATACAATTTATTATATATACCATTTAATTCTACAACTTATCTTTTAATATATACCATTTAATTCAACAACGTTATTTTACATCAATATTTCATCATATTTCTCTAATTTGAAATTTATTTAAACTTAAATCATTATCCTACTCCCATTCTCATTAATTTATTCACTATTCATTCATATATCCTACTATATATATAT
>SNQJ01S0042007.1:0-22020 GCA_010110895.2 Picea sitchensis
TGTGAGCTAGGGTTTATCTCTTGAGATGGTATTGGATGTTCAGTATTGCTGCATATATCAGATTTGTTGAGGGATACAGTTGGTATTTTGTTGTTGGTATTTGGCATATGGGTATTGGTCTTTCGGTTGTGATGTGTTGTTGAAGTTGTTGGTTTGGCTTGAGGCTACTTAACAGTGAGGTTGTGGAACATGGTTTCATGTAAGGGTTTACGGTATTTGGTTTATTGATAGAGTGATGAATTTTTTATGGTTATATTGGTGTATGTCTTTGGTATATGGTTGAGGTACATGTTGGGTACATGGTTGAGAAAAGTATTTGATGAGTTGGCACATACTGAGGTGTATAGTTGATGATATTGGTACATCTTGATGAGTTATAGTTGATGTGCATTTGATGCATGGTTGATGCATGGTACATGTTGGTTTAGGTTATTGGTACAAGTTGTTTGGTGCAGGTTGTTATAGGTTATTGGTACAGGTTGACAGTGGAAGTGGTTGATTCAGTGACAATGACAGGTTGTCTACATTTTACATTTATATTTTAGGGTAGTTGGACGGGGCAAGGACAGGTGGTTGAAGCCGGAGAACATAGGGGGTTGTAGCCAAAGAATTGGGGAGTTGGAGCTTCCCTCGGGTAGTAGCCTAAAAAACTAGGGGGTTGGAGCCTCCTTCCAGTTGCAGCTGGAAAACAAAGGAAGTTGGTGCTTCCAATGAATGTAATTCTTCAATACATATAAGAAAAAAATTATGTGGTTTTCTCCCGCATTGGGTTTCCACGTAAAAACACTGGTGTATTGTGTATGTGTGTGATTGCTCATTTGTTCATTGTTTATTTACTCTGTAAATATTGGATGATAATGCTACATTGATATAACACTTACATTTTTGGTGAAAAAGAATTAAATTGCTCTATTACTGATTCATCCCCCCTCTTAGTAATCCAACATAATTTTTACTTCACTAAAAATAGGGAAGTAGTTGTTCAGGTGATAGTGGCAACACTTCCATGTTACAATTGTCTTTGTACCTTTGTGAGGGATTTTCACTTGGGTGCAATATTGTGTGATAACATTTTGGCATTGTTTCCAAGGAGAAATGAGTCCTTCTCCTTGGTTATCCAAAATCTATGCTTCAACCCTCTTTTTTGAGTTGAAACCAAAGCTTTATCTAAATTTACTCATCTGGTGACTCCACATGAAGAAAACCCACGTGTTGGATACACTACAAGAAGTTCCAACCAAATACTTTTCTATGGATACTCTAATCCTATAAAATTCTATAGAAGAAGAATCCAAAGGAATTATCATGCTTTAAAATATAACCTTGAAATCCTAGAGGACGTAAGAACCCTTTTCACTGATACTTCAAGAGTAATCACAATGGCCACTTAGCCGCGGGTTAAAAAATCCTACAAGGCTTTGGACATGTCTAGGATTCAAGGGTTCCCTTATAATTTGTCTGATAAGTTTGACAAGTGGTTACCTAAGTTTTAAGCAATGAATGTTATCATAACTAAATACCATATAATTATTTCTACAATTCCCTTGGTGTGCATGGTGTCCCAAATGAACATGAGGATGTGGCTATGAAGCTCTTTTCAACATCCTTGGAAGAAATTGCTAGGTCTTGGTTTAATATTTTGTTTGCTAATAGTATTAGAACTTGTAAATATTTCCATTATGATTTCATAAAGAGATGGACAATTAGAAAGGATGGTATATTTATGCTAACCCAACTCCATGAGATTAAAAAGAAAGATAATGAAATTGTATGGGGGTTTGATGAAAGTTTTAACAACTTGATAAAACAAATACCTAAAGATATTAAGTCGAGATATGGTGCCATCCTCCTAGAATACACCAATGATTTTGATGGGAAATTTGTTTTCATGTTGAGAGATAAGTTCCCAAACAACTTTGAGGAATCTCAAGAGGGAGCTGGTAAGATTGAATAGAATATGTTAACCTCAAAAATAGATCCTTTTAGTGCACCTCAAGCTAGGGAAAAGACTAAGCCTAGGGATATGAATAATGTTGATCCTACCCAAGACCCTATAATGGATCTATCTCAAAAGTTTGACAAAGTGACAATTGAGATCATGCAAATGCAAGCCATTCTCCTAAATAAAGAAACTATTTTGGAAAGGGAAAGGGGTCAATAACATTGTTTTCCTCTTAGATATCAATATAATAACAATCATCAACCTAGAGGAAATTAGGGGTGGAATATAAATAGACCTCCTTCTTAACAAAGAATACCTAACCCCCTTTCCCCTTATAATATGATTAATCAAGAAGGAATACCATGGTGTTTTCCTTGCAATGAGTCACATAAAGAATGTCATTGCCCTCGAAATCAGGATTATAAGGATGAACATTTTGATATCCCTAAGAGTATGAACTTTGTTGAATATTTGGATCCCATATATACTATACCTCATAAGAGTTATACGATCACTAATGAGCAAATGAAACAAATCAAATAGAAATTTTTTTATGCGACTAGGTTGGCAAGGTTGGAAATTTTGAATTCCAAGGATGAAGATTTTAAGAACAAGCCCATGAAAGAGAGATACCTTCAATGCACTAAAATAAACAAGGCACCTAAGAATTCACAACTTGAGACACCAAGAAATAATAGGACTATATATCCTTTGCCTTTGAATATTGATCCTACACCTCCATCAACATCAAACAAGAATGATGATGTGCACTTAAATTTTGATGTGACAAATGTCTTGGCTAAGGTTATTGTTCATATCCCTCTCTCTGAGTTAATCAAGATTCCTTCCCAAATGGATAAGGTGAAAAAAGTTCTTGATTGTTTAAGAGACACCTAGCGAACCTCATATAGTGTTGCAAACCATGAATTACGATAGACAAAATGGATGGCATGCACCTTTCTTCATCACATTGGTTGTGAATAACCTCCTTCTTCGTAATTGTATGTTAAATTTTGGGGATTCCACCAATGTGATGTATTTATAGGTCATGGAAAAGGTGGGATTGAAAACCACAATACCTTATAGGAATTTGTGTGGAATAGATTCAAGAGAAATAAAGGTTTTTGGTCTCATAAAGGATTTAAAGGTTAGTCTAGTTGTTTATCGATATATCTCTTTGTTGATGGATGTTGTAGTCAAAGATGTTCCTAATTCCTGGGGGATGTTGTTATCTAGGAGACGGGCTACAATTTTTGGAGGTAGCATTCAAATGGATTTATCTTCCACCACCATCCCAACCTGTGAAGGAACCTTTGTCACTCTTTATAGGCGACAAGCTATGAGATACCAATTTGACGATCTTGAGGA
The DNA here is from genome assembly GCA_010110895.2 of Picea sitchensis. Taxonomy (NCBI): domain Eukaryota; kingdom Viridiplantae; phylum Streptophyta; class Pinopsida; order Pinales; family Pinaceae; genus Picea; species Picea sitchensis. Next base: position 3,311 of record SNQJ01S0042007.1, read on the forward strand.
TCCTATGAATGTGTTGATGTGCATTGAAGAATAATTTGGAAACTTGTGTGTCTTTTCAAATTTGATAGTTCCAAAGAAGGAAGAGAACCATGAGGGTGTTTGGTTCATGTATTTTGATGGTGTTTGATCCAAGAGAGGAGTTGAAGAAGGGATTGTTTTTGTGTCTTTGATAGGCATTTTCAAACTTTTCTCTTATATAATCGAGTTTGATTATATTAACAACATTTCCAAATATGAAGCCTTGAGTCTAGGATTAGAATTGGCACGAGACATGGAAATTAAGTGTTTAAAGTTAATCGAGGATTCTAATCTTATTGTTTCTCAAGTGAGGAAAGTGTTTGTTGCAAATAACAAGAGATTGAAAAGGTATAGAAATTCAGTATTGGATACCATTGAAATCTTTTATGTTTCTGCAATCGAAGCAGTTCTGAGAGAGAAAAATGTTGTTGTTGATGCACTAGCAGTGGAATCATCCACTTTGAAACCATGCAAGGAGTTGGTCACCAATGAGTGTAAAATGGAAATTGTTTTCAGAACAACCATTCCCAACAATATTAAGCATTGGAAAGTCTTTCATGATAATGCTCAAATTGTCTATTTTATGAATAACTTGAAAGAGTTATTGGAAAACCAAATTAATTGTCAAGGAGAAACCGAGAGTCAATATTTTGAAATTGAAGATTTTCCAAACAATTCAATTTTGAAAGGAGCAGTTCCCTTGGAGAGAATATTTGATAGACTTGAGATGTACAAAGATAAAAGTATTATTGATCAATCTGAAGAAGATTTTGAGATCAACATTGGTTAAACATATAGTCCTAGAATGATTAAAATAGGAAAGAACGCTACTCCTAATGAGAGAAGAGATATTGAAAATATTATCTGTGAGTAAAAATATGCCTTTGCTCGGTCATACAATGATTTAAAGGCTTATAAAGGAGACATAATTCAACATGCCATTTTGTTAAAATAAGGGGTGCAACCTTTTAGACAAAAGAAAAGAAATATAAACCCTAAGTTAGTCTCGTTAATCCTAAAGGAATTGAAAAATATTCTTGATGTGAAGATCATATCTCCCATTATACATTTCTCCTGGGTGGCCAACTTGGTTGTAATTTGGAAGAAGACTAGTGAAATCTAATTGTGCGTCGACTTTAGAAACCTTAATCAACTTTTTCTCAAAGACAATTATCCTTTACCTAATATGGAAAATATGTTGCAAAGAGTTATCGGGGTTGGAATTCTTCCCATATTGGATGTTTTTTCATGTTATAATCATTTTTTTGTTAAACTTGATGAAGCTCAAATTAAGACAACATTCACCACCCCATGGAGAACTTACAATTACTTGAGATATCCCTTCAGTCTTTTCAATGTTGGATCAACTTTTTAAAGGGATGTGGATTTCATTTTTAGAGACTTAGTGGGAAAGATAATAAAAATTTACCAAGGTGACATAATTGTGGTGTCCAAAGAGATAAATGCACATGTGCATCATCTGAGGAAAGTGTTTGAGCGATGTAGGAAGTATGGAATCTCATTGAATCCTAAAATGTCAACTTTGGGTGTGGACTAGGGAAAATTGTTGGGTCATATTGTGTTCAAAGATGGTATTTATATTGATCTAGAAAGAGTTGATTCCATTAAGAATACCCCTTTCCCAGATAATAGAAAAATTGTACATTCATTCTTTGGTGAAATCAAATGTAAAGATAGTGTGTTCAAGTGGGATGATTGTAGTAGGAAATAATTTAAAGATATTAAATAAGTTATCACAATGGCATCGGTCCTTGTTATCCTAGATTATTCTCGATATTTTATCATTTTCTCATTTTCATCTAAAGATACGATTGCTAGTGTGTTGTTGCAAAAGAAAAAGTAAAATAATGAGCAACCCATAGCTTTCATGAATTAAAATATTAAAGATGTTGAATTAACTTACACCATTACAAAGAAGCAAGCCTGTGTCCTGGTGAAATCATTGAAAAAATTTAAGAGTTATGTCAGGTACAACAAAATCATAGCCTATGTCCCATACCCATTCATTAAGGATGTGTTAGCGCAACAAGATTTTCTTGGAGTTCGGGGCAAATGGGTATCTAAGATTCAAGAATATGACTTAGACATTAAACCAACCAAGATTATAAAAGGGCAAGCTTTAGCTAAGATTTTAATTGAGGGAAATGAAAAATATTTGGGGATAAATGAAAACGATCAAGTAAATGTTGTTTTGAGTGAATGGGAGAATGACAAGTGGTATTAGGATATCGTTTATTACATGAAGAATTTATCATGTCATAACCACTTGGTTGATTGTAAAAGAAGATCCTTGAGGCTAAAATCCATGAGATATTGCTTGAATTGGGATGTCCTTGGTTGAAGAAACCTTGATAGAATAATCATTAGATACATTAACAAAGAAGAAGACAACAAGTTAGTTGGGGCTTTCCATTCAGGGTATTGTGGGGGCCACTTCGCAGCTCACACTACCATGCATAAAATCTTGAGGGAAGGTTACTATAGGCCTACATCATTCAATGATGTTCATCATTATGTAAGGTCTTTTCAACCGTGTCAATTTTTCACAAGGAAACAATGATTGGATACTTTACCTTTGAAACATGTTGTACTTGAAGCACCCTTTCAACAATGGGGTTTCTGTTAGAAAAACAGGACCGTAGAGAAATAAAATAAAACAAACGAGGAAATAAAACACATAAGATACATAATACAATAGAGACACATATATATGTGGTTCACCCAATGTGGGCTTCGTCCACCAGATAAATATACATGCCCTTCATTTATTATTATCCAACAAATGAAGGGATGCAACCTACAACATACCTGCTATAACTTCCTCTTCTTTCTCTCACAGTCTCCTCTCTTAGAATACAATATTCACTCACATACACAATCGCAATAAAATTCCCGCATAAAAGAAGGTTTCCTTATAGGGAAAAAAACCCTAACATAATTTCTATCGTCATATCTGCGACCTTATAATGAATGGTACAGATTGACTACAAAATTACAATACTTTACAAGTCAATTTTCCCAANGGGGTCCAAAAGAAGATGAAACAAGACCTCTGAATCAAGAAGATAATCAAGCTTCATAACCAACAATCTCCCACTTGCAGACTAATCACAAACAACTTCATTGTTACTGTACCTGTTGGACTATGATCCACCTTGGACCTAGAAAATGTGTCACCTTCACCTTCATGCTTGAAGGCCAACTGAAACTGAGCAAGAACTTACTTTCTCTCTAGTTACTACCTTTGTTAATATGTATGCAAGATTTTGGCTAGTACATATCTTTTCCAACTTCAATTATCCATCTTGCAAAATGGATTGTATGAAATGGTACCTGAGCTATATATGCTTAGTCTTAGAATGGAAGGTTGAGTTCTTTGCACGATGAATGGTTCTCTAGTTGTCATAGTACAACTTGCTATTCTCCTACTTCTTTCCCAATTCCTCCATAAACCTATGTAACCAAATCATCTATTTACTATCCTTTGTAGCAACAACATACTCTGTTTCCGTTGTTGAAAGTGCAAAAATATTTTGCAGTTTCAAAATCCAACTTACCGATGTTCCACCTATAGTAAAAACATACCCTATGGTGCTTCCCCTGCTATCTTTATCACCTGCCATATCTGAGTCAACATATCCCTGTAGAACTGTGTTTGAAACTCCAAAAAAAAATGCATGAGTAGCAATACCTCTCAAATACATGATATTCCATTTTACCACCCCTCAATGTTCTTTACCTGGAATGTTCATATACCTTCTCACAACTCCCACTACATATGCAATATTTGGTCTTGTGCAAACCATAGAATACATCAAGTTGCCAATTGTGGATGAATAAGGGACCCTGGACATGTATTCTATCTGCTCCTGTGTCTTGGGACACATTTCCTTGGTTAATTTGAAATGTTTGGCCAAAGGTGTACTAATTGGTTTTCCATTCTACATTCTAAACCTATCCAACACCTTCTCTATGTACTCACCCTGAGACAATATCAATTTGTGATTTTTCCTATCTCTTGTTATTCTCATACCAAGGATTTTCTTTGTATCACCTAAATCCTTCATCACAAATGAATTAGCTAATTTCCTTTTTAGCACATTTATATCCTACATGTTAGATCCTGCAACAAGCATGTCATATACATACAATAGCAAGATAATACAACTTCCATTTTCTATCCTCTTAAAATAAACATAGTGATCATAATGACATTCACTATAACCTTATTCTATCATAAACCTGTCAAACTTCAAACACCACTTCCTTGGAGCTTGCTTTAGGTCATGCAAGATCTTCTTCAACTTTCATACTAATTTTTTCTTCCTTTTGAACCGATATCCCTATGGCAGCTACATATAAATCTCTTCCTCCAAATCCCCATGGAGAAAAGATGTTTTTTACATCTAACTGTTCAAGATGAAAATATTCTACTGCCACAAGACTTAAAATAGTCCTTATTGAAGTCATTTTAACAACAGGAGAAAATATTTCATCAAAATCTATACCTTTCTTTTGTGCAAACCTCTTTATAACAAGTTTAGCCTTGTACCGATTTTTGCCTCCATCTTCTTCGTTCAACTTGCAAACTCATATATTCTACAATGATCTTTTTTCTGCAGGAAACATAACCAAGTCCCAAGTCTGGTTATTCACTAAGGAATTCATTTCCTCTTTCACACCATGCTCCCACTTCTTTTTAGTGTCTACCTACATTGTCTCTTCATAAGTTTTTGGTTCACCGGAGTCAGACAAGAATAAATAATACAATGGAGCACAGTATAGTCCAGGGGGTATACTTAACCTAGTAGATCTTCTAACAACACTTGCAATAGTTTGAGTTGCATGTTTCTCCTGTTTTTGTACATTTTGATTTTTTGGTACCTTTGGAATTTCATTTTCTTTGATTTCATCAAGCATTGTGTATTTTGTGTTTTCCTTTTTTTGTTTCTTTCCTAATGATTTTATGATTTTCATAATCCCATAAGAGATAACCAAAATCATTAACATTGTATCTAATAAAGGTACACTCCTTGGATTTTGCCTCAAGCTTTGTTCTATTTTCTTTATCAACATGGAAAAATGCTTCACAACCGAAAGTCTTCATAAATGAGTAGTTACCTTTTTACCTGTCCATGCCTCCTTTAGAATGTCACTATCCATGGATATTGAAGGCCCTATATTTATCAAGTAAACAATAGTATTTGCAACATATTCCCAAAACTGTAAGGGAATCCCAACATGCAATCTCATACTCCTTGCATGTTCCATGATTGTCCTGTTCATCCTTTATGGCGCACCATTTTCTTTTGGTGTTACTAGAACTGTCTTCTCTCTACAAATCCCATGGTATAAAAATTAATCATCAAACTCCTTGTTGTGATATTCACCTCCATTGTCTGATCTAAGACACTTCAATTTTTTTCATGTCTCATTCTTAACCAAAGCTTTCCATTTCTTAAAAGTGTCAAAAACATCATATTTTTGTCGAATGTAATAAGCCCAATTTTTTCTAGTTGTATCATCAATAAAGTAACATAATAATGAAAGCCACCAAGAGATGATACATGAGTTGGTCCCCATACATCTGTATGCACAATATCTAACTTTTCTCTCTTGTTTTCCTTTCTAATCCCGAGAAATATGACTCTCTTATGTTTTCCATAAACAATGTTCACAGAAATCAAAATCAATTTGTTTAAGATCCGGCAAAAAAATCCTTTTGGGAATTATTTTCATCCCCTTCTCACTCATGTGTCCAAGCCTATGATGCCACAATGTTTTATCCACGCCTGTAGAAGATAAATAGATTGAAGAGTTAGCATTACCAGTACATAAATACAATGTACCTACCTTATCTCCTTTTTCCATTACCAATGATCCTTTAGTGACCTTCCACGCCTTATCTGTAAATGCAGATATACAACCTTCACTTTCGAACTATTCTGTTGAAATTAGATTTCTTCTTAGATCTGGTATCTTTCTCACCTCTTTCAGTGACCATTAGTTTCCATTATTTTGTTTTATTTTCACCTTACCCATTCCAAAACTTTTACATGGTTCATCATCACCCAAATAAAAATGTCCAAAATCATATTGAACATAATCTTGGGAGGTCTTTCTTCCCACAATTCCAACGCTCTATTTTTCTTAGTCTGGATTTGGATCTTCCCTTCCTATAATTCTCATAGTTCCCTAAGCTCTTTCCTTTATCCTTTTGTATTCCCCTATTCTCCACGGTCAATGCATTACCTGATGTCTCACCTATGATTTTCTGTCGCATTTCCTCAATAAGGATAACACCAACAACATCATCAAATTTCAAAGTGTTTGAACCAGAGACAGAGTTACTTACAACCATGACCAAGTTGTTCCAAATTTCTAGAAATGAGCACAATATTAGAAGATCCCTAAACTCATCATCAAAGTCGACTTTTACAGAACTTAGACGATTAGTAACTGTATTAAATTCATTTAAATGGTCTGTAATAGACCCACCTTCTAACATCTTCATATTAAATAATCGCTTCATTATAAATACCTTATTGGAGGTTGAGGGTTTTTCATATATTTTAGCCAATGTCTTCATCGGATCCTCCATTGTCATTTCTTTTAAAATATTGAAAGCCACCAATGCTGCCAAGAACAGTGGTATCATTCCCAGTGTATTTCTATCAAGAATCTCTATCTTGACAACCTAGAAGCCAAAAATCCAAAAAGAGGCATACATATACCCCCATGACAAAGGGTTATTAATCTTTAAATTGTTGTGGATATTCCACTGGAACAATTTTTCACAACAACTCTTATAATATTCTGAAATCTTAGATTATGCAATTTATTTCTTTAGATCCAAAATAAATTATTACTAGCTTATTGCTCAAATTTATTAAAAAAATTGAATACAAAAATGAACAAATAGGAAAATATACACACCATCCATACAATTGAACAAAAGATGTATCATGTGAAACCCGATATAGGAGAAAACCCAACTAGAAGGTGAGGCTTATTCTCTGCTCTTTTTTCTTTGGTTATGAAAATGTTAATACAAATAAAGGGGCATTCACTATGGATTTGCCTATAAATCTATGGCCTAAATGGCTATTATAGACTCTTCTTCCTACCTCTTTTACTCTCTCAAATTGAAATGTAAAAATATTAAATAATATTAAGTAGTAATTGATAATTAATTATTTTCATAAAAATACGCATCATGTCATGGATGGTTTCCAAAGTGACTCACTCATATTGTAATTTTTCATCATCATTTATTATTCATTCAAACATATGTATATATTTTATTTGTTATTCAGGCCTAAATATCACATTGGTATCAGAGCAAGGTTCTCGACCATCCACGATGTCCCAACGCTTTCCATGTTATGTGTGTTCCACTCCTTTGTGTCTCCCCCACACTCAACTTGCTCAAAGAAGTCGTCAGCAAAAACCAATAGGAGCTACAAGAATAAATAAAAAATAGTAATGTTGAACTCAAAGACGACATCAAAATCAATGTGGAATAAATCATAAAAATTTTAAAGAAGAAACATCGAGGTTCTCAAGGGCACACTAAATGAAAAAATAGTTCAATCATGTCTCTCTCTTCAGCTCACTCACAATCTCACTCACCACCACCACCACCACCATACCATTCATCGACAAGAAACCAATATCAACCTCTCATGATATGTCCTCCCGAAAAAATAGAACTACCAAAATACAACGGGGACGAAGATCAATGTGTCACATGGTTTAACAAAGTTGAAGAGTATTTCAATATAAATAACATTATGTGAGATGAAGAAAAGGTTAAATATGATTCCATGCATTTGGAGGGTAACACATATAACTAGTTTATGTGGTGGAAAGGAGAAAATTTCTCATACACCAGAAACCTATTTAAAAGCAATTTTTTTAAAAGATTCCAAGGAATCACCGAAAATGATTTTTTCAAGAAACTTACCCTTCTTCAGCCAAAAGGAAGCATTGAGGATTTCATGCATCAATGAGAATCTCTTTCCACATGAGTATTTGGGTTATCTAGCAAAGAATTACTCAAGACATACATGGGAGGCCTTAAACCATATCTCCAAAATTAATTGAAAATGCATGACATTCCATCTGTTGAGGTAGCAAGGCATAAGGAAAGGGTAGCAGAAGACAAATTTGAAGGGTTCCAATCAAGAAATGGGAATACATATTCAAAACGAAACACACTCCATATGATAGAAAGAGATAAATATAAATACATACCTCCACACATACGAGATGACAAAATAAATATGGAAGCACAACAAATGAAAGAAGGAAAATGCAGACATTGTGGAGATAGATGGGACCCCAGATATTGGTGTCGCACAAAAGATAGTTCAAAGAAATTATACACATGTGAACCAGAAGGAAATGATGAACAAGTTTAGAAGAATCAGAAGATGAAGAGGTAGAGATTCTTCCAAATATCGCATTAGGGGCAGAGGGTGACAATACACCTAGAGTATCTATAGCAACCATGATGGGTATCAGTCAACCACAAACTCTTAAGCTAAATAGGCACATTAAAAATAATAATGTCGCGGTACTAATCGATACAGGGAGTACCTGTAACTTCCTCGATATCATTGTTGCAAGAAGGCTCAAATTGTTCATATACCCAATGCCAGATATGAGAGTAATGGTTACAAATGGAAAAAATATCGATAATGTAGGAAAGTGCCATAAGGTGAAATTGAACATACAAGACTACAATCTAACCTCATATTTCTACACCTTACCACTGAGAGGAGTAGATCTAGTTTTGGGAATTCAATGTTCGCAGACATTAGGCGCTTACTCCGCTAACCACTAAAATTATTTCATTAAGTTCAAATGGCAAGGACAAAAGTATAAACTACAGGGATTCTGAACCCCGTACACACAATTCATGTCATCGCAAAAAATGGAGAAACTAATCAGAAAATGAGTTACTGCTTATTTGATTCAGTGCCACCAGATGGGATGACAGAAGTCAGAACAAGAAGATTCCAAATCCTTATAAATTCAGAAGTTAATCCTAAAACACAATAAGGTATTTCAATACCTACCAATGGAATTGCCACCAAAGAGAAGGATTGAAGACATAATTGAAATTAAACCAGGGTCAAGTTTGGTCAAAGTAAAACCTTATAGGTACCCCCATCATCATAAAATTTAAATTGAAAGGTTAGTACAAGACTTGCTTAAATGTGGGGTTATTAAAAAAAGAAGAAGTCCATATGCAACCCCAGTAGTTCTAGTGTAGAAGAAGGATGACTCTTTCAGATTATGCATATATTATTGAGGGTTAAACAAAATAACAATCAAGAATAAATTCCCCATTCCATTCATAGATGAAATTTTGGATGAACTACATGGAGCTCGATATGTTTCAAAATTGGACTTGAGATTAGGTTATTATCAAATTAGAGTAAGACTAGAGGATGTGGCCAAAACCGCTTTTCAGACCCATGAGGGACACTACACGTTTAAGGTGATGCCTTTTGGGCTAACTAATGCCTCTGCCACCTTCCAAGAAGTTATGACTGAATTGTTCCATCCCTACCTCGGGAAATATGTATTAGTATTTTTTTATGACATCCTCGTATACATCAAGACATGGAAGGAACATCTGAAACATATGGAAACAATATTATCTCTCCTGGAAGAAAATCAATTCTATGCGAAAAATTCAAAATGTACATTTGGAAAAGAGGAAGTAGAATATCTAGGTCACATCATATCCAAAGAAGGGGTCAAAGTAGACCCAAAGAATATTCACACAATCACAAAGTGGTCCAAACCCAAAAATATTTCTAAGCTAAGATAATTTCTAGGGTTGGCAGGATATTATCGAAGATTTGTCAAAAACTACGCACATTTAACTGCTCCCTTAACAAACCTCCTAAAGAAAAACTCCTTTAAATGGAATGATGAAGCACAAAAATGTTTTGAGGCTATGAAAAATATCATGTCTACAATCTCAGTGTTGGCAACACCTGATTTCTCAAAACCCTTTGCAATTGAATGTGATGCCTCTGGTTTTGGAATAGGAGTAGTATTGATTAAAGAAGGGCACCCAATCACATTTGAGAGTAGGAAGTTAAACAAAAGGGAATGTCTAGAGTCGACATACAACAAGGAAATTATCGTTATCATGCATGCACTTATGAAATGGAAACAATATCTCTTGGGAAGCAATTTCCTGATACAAACAGATCACAATAGTCTTCAACAACTGTTACAACATAAGACATTGACAACCAAACAACATAAATGGATAGAGAAAATTGCTACCTTTGACATGGAAAATCTACATAAAAGGGGAAAAGACAATCTAGTGGTCGATGCCCTCTCATGAAGAGATGAAGAAACTCAAGCCTTTGTAGTGTCAATGGAAATTCCTGAATGGTTGGATTAAATCCAAACATAATATGCCAAAAAATCAGAGACTTTCTCCATAATCAATAACGTGAATCAATACCCCAAGTTTGAATGGAAAAATGACATATTATAGTATAAAGAAATAATTTACTTAAATTCCAACTCAATAGTTAAATCCAGGGTCCTACAAGAATTCCATGATTGTCCAACTACAGGTCACATAGGATTTTTCAAAACTTATTACAATGCACGCCAATCATTTTTTTGGAAAGGTATTAATGTTGATATCCATAAATATGTCACAGAGTGTGATCCTTGCCAAAGGAACAAAAATGAAAACATTTTAACTCCCAGATTACTTCATCTGATACATGTTCCAAATAAAAAATGGGAAGAGATATCAATGGATTTCAATGAAGGATTACCATTGTCAAAAGGAAAGGATAAAATACTATTGGCGGTAGACAGATTAACCAAGTATGCACATTTTATTGGGGTAAGGAAAACAAATTTTGCAAAACAGACAGTCAAATCTTTCTGTAAAAACATTTACAAGTTACATGGCTTTCCCAAAGTCACTGTCAGTGACAAAGATGACAAGTTTAAAGGGAATTTTTGGAAGCAATTTTGCAAACAGATTGGAACATCCCTCAATATGATCTCATCCTACCACCCTCAAACTGACGGTCAAACACAAATTGTTAATAAATGTTTATAGACTTACCTCTGTTGGTTCATGTCTGACAAGCAAAATAAGTGGTTCCAATGATTTCACTTAGTTGAATGGTGGTACAATTCCACATATCACACATCATCCAAAATGACACCATTTCAAGCTCTTTATGGGTATGAACCTTCGAAATGGAAGGAGTTTGTTGCAAACCAGACAAAAATTGCAACAATTAAAGATCATTTAGAAGAGAATCAAAAGGTTGTTCAATTACTTAAGGATAATTTAGTAGTTGCTAGGAACCATATGAAGCAACAAGCATATTTACGTCGATCTGAAAGAGAAATTGAAGTTGGAGACTGGGTATTCATCAATATCCAACCTTATAAACAATTGTCTCTTAAGAAACAAGGAAAAAATAAGTTAGAACCAAAGTTTTATGGACCATATCAGATCAACAAAAAGATCAGTCAAGTCGGTTATGGATTGGACTTACCCGACAACAGTCGTATTCACAATATTTTCCATGTCTCATGCCTTAAAAGGTATTGGGAAAACAACAAAAGGCACAAACTATACTTCTGATGTTGGATGATGAAGGAAGAATTGTTTTAGAACCAGAATCCATTATTGGCACAAGAGAGAGAATTTTGCATTCTCAAATAATCAAAGAGTATCTCATCAAATGGAAGAACCTTCCGGAAGAAGATGCAACATGGGAGCCAAAGAGTTTTCGTCAGCTAGATCCTTCATTACCTTGTTTCGAGGACAAAGCAATTTTTAAGGGAGAGGCAATGTAATGTAAAAATATTAAATAATATTAAGTAGTAATTGATAATTGATTATTTTAATAAAAATATGCATCCTCTCATGGATGGTTTCCAAAGTGCCTTTAGAGTTATTATATATGGCAACACTCATATTGTGATTTTTCATCATCATTTATTATTCATTTTTATTCATTCAAACATATGTATATATTTTATTTGTTATTCGGGCCTACCTATCACACAAATCCAACTCCTTGGATCCTTTGTTCAACTATGGAACAAATACAATACAAAAGAATGGAACCATTTCTCCTCCTAGAAGCCTAGTATTTAACATACTTGATAGTTGTCTAAGGTTAGGATTTTTGCATTCTCAACCCTCAATTAGTGATAAGGTTTTTGACCTTCTATAATTTTCTTGAAATTCCACACGTGGCTAGCCCCACATGTGTGAGTAATAGGGGTTGATGTGGCATCCACTTGTACCATGGTGGTCAACAAGATAGGTCAACTTGCAAGAGGCATAACTTATGCATAGGAGCTCTAATTTAGGCGATTTTTTCACCCTTGGAAAGGTTTCGATGTGTAGAATAGTGTCATTGGGATGTGATAATTGCTCAAAAATTTTTAACCAAAATAAATCGCATTTCATGCCTCAAAATGGCTCTGGAAGGTTTTGAACCCCAAATCTCTAAATTGGGACTTCCCACTAAAATGGGCCATTCAAGACAATTCCTCCAATTTGTTTACCCAGAAAGTACTAAGATAAATGATAATATACAATGATTCGTTTTGTATCATACCTATCCATTTAGAGAGGTTTTTGGTATCCAAAATATTTTACTGAATGAAGTGAGGAAATTTTTCCTCTACCTTCTCCTTGGAATACCATTTTTCCTTGTCTGGAAGTTTTCCTTTCAAACCAATATGCCAAAGGTCATGCTTCCCCTATATGGTAGTTCTAGACCTCTTCTACACGACTGTATATTTTTCCAACTATGCTTGAGTTTTTAGTGCTAAGTCCTCTATGGTAGGTATGACCTACTCCTCGATTTCCTAATCCGACATGGAAATATCATAGACTTTCAGATTCTTCACATTCACTAATGAGTAAATGCACATGCATGGGGGTAGACTGAGTATGTTAGTGTTATCACCCACCTTCTCCAATACCTCAAAAGAGCCATACTACAAAGCCTTGGTATTCCTACTAGGACCCATTAGTCTTTCCTTGTTCAGTTATAACTAAACTCAATCTCCTACTTTGAATGAATTTTTCTTTTCTGTGTTGATCATGTCAAGCCTTGTACCTTTCCTATGACTTATTCAATGTCTCATGTACTTGCAAATGGATTTGCCTAATGTTTTCAACAAAATTCGTTGATTCCAATGCTTCCCACGTGACGTATTCCCTCACTCCTCCTTGTTGTCCATATAATACATCCAAAGGCAAAGGTGGAAAATATCCAAAGCAAGTTTTAACAAGGGACTTACCAGTAGAAGTATGGAATGTTATGTTATAAGGTTATTGAATGTAGATAAAAGTTTCTTCTCATATCTTTGAATGCTTATGATTGTAACCCCTCAAAGTTTGTACCAATGTCTTGTTGACTAATTTTGTTTTCTTGTATGTCTGTGGATGGAATGTTGTATATCTCTTCAATTTTGTGTGCATCTTCTCCCAGAGTGTAGTCCAAAAGGCATTGGGAAATCTAGTATCCTTGTCTGGGATGATGCTCTTTGGTGTCCCAAAGTGCACCCATAACTATTAAAAGAATATGTTTGTTGATTCTCATCCTTGGATGGTATTTTTATAAGGAATTAGAATACACAGCTTGTTGAACCTATCAACTACCACAAATAGATAGTCATGTCCCTTCCTAGTTGTTGGCAAACCAACCACAAAATCCATGGAAATGTTTTTCCAAGGTCAAGCAGGTATAGGTAAGGGATGGTATAGACCTTTTTTTATTATTATTGGGCTTGCTGGTACAACAAAGTATGTATCCTCTAATATACCGAACTAATCTTCTTGCATTTTAGGTCAATACACATACCTTTGTAACATAGAAATTGTCTTCCCAACACCAAAATGTCTTACAACCTTGGAGGTGTGATCCTCTCTAATAAGTTGCAATATCTCACCTTTATGAACACAGAGATTGTCTAGCTTGTAGAGCAACCCATTTTGGAGATGATAATCAACCTTATCATCACCTTCTTCTACATGAATTTGGAATTGTAGCTATTGAAACACCTCTTTAAATTACCTATCTTTTGTGTATGCCTCTTTGTATGCATCATGGGTGAAAAACTCCATGTGTAGAATAATTCCCAAAGTTGTAATATTGGATGTGGATGGCCTTGAAAGCATATCTGCCAACTTATTAGTGCTACCCTTATTATACTTGATGACCAGATGAAATTGTTGCAAAAATCCAATCCACTTGTAATGTCTGGTTTGTTGAAGCTTACTCCAGGCCTGCAAATATTGCAATGACTAGAATCTAGCGTGAATAATGGTTTTCTTGACCATTAGATAGTTCTTCCACTTATTAACAATTTGAACTAAGGCTTAGAGTTCCTTATCATATGTAGGGTAGTTCAGGACTCCCCCATGAAACATCTCAGAATGATAGCATATTAGCTTACCTCGCATCAAAACTACTCTCATAGCATACTCACTTGCATCTGTCTCCACTTTGAAAGGCATCTGTCTTTTTTCTTAAAATACTTCTTACAGTTATTTGGATTCAACTATGGATGTAGCTTCCACATTTGTCTTGGATGTGACCATCAATATTGCGATAGTTATAATGGTTGTTTGGATCCATACACTGATGTGCAATGGTTGTTGTCTTCTTTTCTTTCCCTTTCCACTTCTTCTTCCCCTACTTGGAAGCTTCTTAGTGATCTTTATGTTTATAACCACTTGGTCGTCTGTTATTATGGCCTATGTTCTCTAGATAATGTGCTTTCACACAAGCCTCATCAATGGTCTTGGGTTTGAAGAGCATCACTTGCTTTCTCAAATGATTTTGTAGACCCTCCAAATACTTAAGGAGTACAACTGGGTTCTTGGAAGAGATACCCAACATGATCATCATCTTCCTGAATTCAATGTTGTACTCTTTCACACTCTACCCTTTCCTTTGCCTGAAGTGATTTCAATGGATTCATTGGTCCACCACGTACCCAATAGGGTAGAAATTGGACTTGATGATGGTTTTAACCCCCCCCGACTTAGTTACTAGTGGATCCCCCGCCAGCCTAAGTGTCTTTGTCTGACTTTCCCACTAGGTTAGTGCATGACTCTCTAGTTTTAATCGGGAAAATGAAATTTTATGCTCTTCATCTATATTATGGACACTTAAAATACACTTCTAATTGTTTCGACCAATAATTCAACTTAACATCATCGATTTCACCTTGATAGGGTTTGACATCCTTTTTCACTTCCATTTTGAATAGAGGTTGTGAAGGAGAGATGGCACTGGAACTTGGTTTATTTTACTCGAGCTCTTTTCTAGACTCCTTTTTTGGGTCTTCACTATCACCTGATTTCGCATCAAATCCATCTTCTAAGTTAGAGTCACCAACCTCTCCAAAAGGTCCAAACTTGTTTGCTAGAGATGCCATGAGGAGGGACATGTTGGAAGAGATATAAACAACTTCCTCTTACAGGGTTGAAAATATCTCTTCCATTGCATCTTGAGGATTGTTATGAACAGACGCATCCGCCATGGATAGGGTTTTATGACTTCCTTCTTAAGCCAATTCATACACCCTGCAACTTTCCAAAAATATCCCAAAGAAAACTACTCTGATACCAATATGATCTGCAAATTTCCATGCATATTCCATTGGAACAGTTCATCACAACATATATTATAATATTCTGAAATCTTAGATTATGCAATTTATATATTTAGATCCTAGATTAATTATTACTAGCTTATTGCTCAAATTTATGAAAACAACTAAATATGAAAATAAAAGAATAGGAAAATATACACACAATTGAACACAAGATGTATCATGGGAAACCTGATATGGGAGAAAACCCAGCTAGAAGGTGAGGCCTATGCTCTGCTCTCTTTTCTTTAGTTATGAAAATGCAAATACAAAGAAAGGGGCACTCACTATGGAGTTGTCTATGACTTTGTGGCCTGAATGGACAATACAAACTCTTCTCCCTACCTTTGTTATGCCTTCTAATCTCACTCCTTGGATGCTCTACTCAACTATGGAATAAAAAAAATACAAAAGAATGGAACCCTTTCTCCTCCTAACATGCTGATATTTAACATAGCCCAATAGTCGTCTAGGGTTAGGGTTTTTACATCATCGACCCTCAATTAGTGATAAGGTTTTGGACCTTCTAGAATATTCTTGAAATTCCATATGTGGCTAGCCCCACATGTGTGAGTGATGGGGACCGTGTTGAAGGAAAATCTCCCTGCGGACAGGTAGATCTCCTCAAAGAGCTAGACTCTTAACTCTAAGACAAAAAGTGCTTATCATGGTCACTGACTTCCTTTTAGATCTAGATGGACTAGTGTGTGAGGAGGAAGGAGAAAAGAAGTACCTTTTACCAGTGTTTGTCCCTGCATGCTCCGAATTGAGCTCCAATCTTTCGCTCCTCGATAAGCCCTGTAGACAAACAAAATACGACCACTTCCTACTCTATCAAGATTAGTTCGAAATAGGTGTATCTACTAAAGAGACAAATTCATGTGAGATTGAACACGAATTAGAAAGAAACAGGCCAAGCAAATTATATTAATGAGGACAAAACATTACTTACAGTCGTAGAGGGATTGCAACAGTTTTGTCAAGTCCTCCTTGTCTACCCCTTGGTCAAAAGATCCACGATCTGAATGATGATAGCTTCAAAGATTTCTCCTTATGAGATCATAGGTCTATTGCTTCCAAATTATCTCTGTTCCAGCACCACTTATAAGATCATAAGTTTGGTGTGAGTCTCCCTTTCCAGTCCCCTTTCACCATGAGAAAGCTTGCTTATATAGCCTTGGAGAGGCTCAACAACTTGAGATATCTTTGGGGTGAGTTGAGGATTTTCCTCCTTCAGTTAGGGATATTCCCTAAGATCATGGCTTGATTGAGGATTCGAATCCAACTGCCTTCTAAGAATGAAAAGATCCTTCCCCCATTCTTCTCAACAAATCAATTGTTGCCCAAAATAGGTAGTGCTCCCTCAAAAGGGCACTCAGAGCATTATAACGCTCCCTAGTAGTGTATAGGGGAGCGCCAGCACTCCTGAGGGTAGGAGCGCTCCTGCAAAAGGGCTGAAGAGTTTTATAACGCTCCCTGACGGCTTATGGGGGGGCGCCAGCACTCCTGAGATATTTATAAGGGAGCGCTCCCCTCCAAAAACTCAGTTTTTTGGGTTCTTTCAGATGGAAAAAGGTTCATAAGCCTGTTGACTCATTTCTCTTCTTCCAAATCAGATGTTTGAGGTGTTTCAAGTGTCCTTCTCATTTCGTTATAGGCACGACATAGACACCATGGAAATACGCTTTCTTTGACACTTGCGACACTTGTGAGCAAAATGAGACACTTATAATGACGACACTTGCGACACTATGAAAGTGAGTATTTTTTATGTGTAACAGATTGCCCCCCAAAGTATGAAGTTAGAAGATGAGGACTGATAACTGAAATGCTTTGTAGACTTTCAAGCAAGGGTATAGACGCAGAGAACTTGACAGAAGCTGCACACAAACATCCAACAAATATTATGACATGTTTCAAACCTAAGGCATGCATACCTATGCTTGGGTGATCAAGACTTGCAAGATATGGTCGCCATAAAATACACTGCGGATCCATAATTGTATTGATAAAAAGGTATAGCCACTGAAAATACATTGTGGATCTATACTCCCATGACCTGAACTGATCGTAGACACGAAGAATACACAGTGGATCTATGAGATGACAAGACATAGCCATGACCAATACAGAGTGGATCTATGTAACAGTATATTTGTCATTGTTCAAAAGAAACTCCATCGCAACATGGGAAAAGTACATATCAAAGTGATCACTCAACCCAGGGTCTTCTTACCGATCCCGATGTAGTACGAATCTAACCATGTGAACAGATGTCCTGATGTCGAACATGGCAGAAACCACTTGATTACTGGTCAATGATGTAAATCGTTAACAAGCACGAGGGAGATCACCATTAATGTCAATGATTCCCAAGGTACCCTAGTACATTCCAACGAATGTGAATGGATGAGATGAAGTCGAACATCCGTGGAATCATCCGATCAAAGGTCAATGATGTAAACCCATTGTTGGACGTGAGGAGGCCTCCCATTGAGGCATGCAGGTCCCAAAATACTAACTGGTTTCTAAGTCTAGTTCCTGAATAATATGTTGAAGTCGACATGAATAGGCTCATCAAAGGAGGGCCTTGATGTATCCCCCATCAATGACATGAAACAGACATAGAGATGTAATTGGTAGATAAAATGAACATGGACTGACACAGGTTTTGAGACAAGATATTTTTTACGGCTGACTCTCGAGGTGGATACTTCCCTTGAACACTGAGGTACGATAGCAGAAAAATGACATGGACCAAAACTTGATGATGCAGTGGGTGTTATGACTTGCGTCAGGTGACCCAAAGGAGTGAAAGAAACTCAAAGGATTGGCTCAGTCCAGAGGTTCAGCGGGTTAAGATGTGGACGAAGACAAAGTGTCGTGTTCAAGGGCGACTCTAAGAGTTACTTGGTAATGTTCTCAAAAACTGCTTGGCTTGCTTCTTTCAATTTTTCCCCCATCCAGATAGATGAGTA